>SEYY01000363.1:0-54885 GCA_009176605.1 Armadillidium nasatum
GTAAAACGGAGACTCGAGTTTTTTATTCTCGAACGTTCGTGGGTTTCAAGGACCTGGGCGAACAACCTTCCACATCTTCGGAATCAACATTACCCCCTGATGGAGTAAAAATGAAAAAGAAGGGTTCGTTATTGACTTGTCCTACAACTTCCAAATCTAAGAAAAGTAGTCCTACCAAAACTACTCCACCGACGTCCATAACAACATCGAGTAACGTAAAACCACAAGTTAAGCGACTTCAAACTCGTTATAACCAGAGAAGAAAGATGTTACGTCGGCTTGCTAAACGAAAGGGAACTTCTCAAATTCAACCAGTAATAATCCCCCACCAGTACCTTCAACTACATCTCTGGAACTTACCACTTTAACCACGTTTCATATCTCAAAGATTTGGAAGTTTGTGAAAGATAAGGGTATCTCGAAAGAGGTTGCTCTGCAGGAGCTTAATCAGGTTATTAATCAATTATCCGAAATGGATCCCCTAGTATAAGTTCTTTCTTTCTTTCACTCAATTTATAGGTTAAGGGTGGGATTTTGTTTTTGGGAGCTTTCTTTTCCGTCCTTCCAGTCTCTGTTAACCATATCGTGACTCTCCTCATTAGTACACTCCTACTTGCCTTCCTTGTCTTTAAGGAAAGTTGGTCAGTCTCGGTCACCGACACCAACTTTGGTAAGGGGGTGTTAGTATATTATCACATATACTAAATTTAGTTATTTTCCAGAGGTGAGGTCACGATGCGAAGAGACGCTGTGGAAGAAGATGAAATTTTTTCAATAAATAAAACAAATGACAAAGGGGAAAATGCGGTTATAAAGGCTAAGTGACATTTTCCTTTCTTTGGTATTATGGTTTACTAACCTATTTATTTGTTTATTTTTAGATTATTGTATTGGTTGTGAAAATAATATTTAATTCAATTTTCCAACCACAAACTTAAAACACTTCTTGACATTTGCAAAACTTGGATTGGAGCTCATTATCATAAGCCAATCCGTAAGTTTTTTTTTTTTTTTTTTTTTGTTTTCTCTTTTTTTTTATAAAAGAAATATGTAAATTGAAATTATTTTTATAATTTCAGTTCCTACCTTGGGAATTAACCCATACATTCCTACCTTGGGAATTAGCTCATAAATTCCTACTTGGGAACTAAACCATCCTTCCTACTTCATCGAACGTCATCGTATTCCTCGTACGGAAAAATTAATTATCATTTAACCGGTATAAGTTCCCAATATACATATCGCCCTATGCTCGTTGCATTGATTGTTCCATTAACTATCGACTTATCGACTTTTTTCTGAATCCGAATCCATTTTCAATCTGGTTCCATGAACAAATATTATATGTAAATAAACATACATTTTTGTTCGTTTTTTTTTGACCTTCTTCTTGTCATATATTCGCTGTAACTGTTCCTTTCTTGTGATCCTTTCTTGCCCTCGCAAAGGGCCTGAGTTTTGTTTTTGATCGTTTACGTCGGAGAGCGTCTTCACATCATCATCATCATCCTCACGAATAAAAGGGGACGATAAGCCAACTTAGCATAACATTGTGAGTACTCAATATTTTTATATTATTTTTCTTATATATATATATATATATATATATATATATATATATATATATATATATATATATATATATATATATATATATATATATATATATATATATATATACCTAATATTTTTTTTTTTGAAGGTTAAAATTTTTTACAATGCATGGGGCCAGTGCTTTGAGAGCTGTAAAAAACTTTTTAGTAACAACAAACCAAGTTGTATTAAAAAATTATTGGTTAAATAATTTACATATAGTGAGAAAACTTTCAATCAATAGTATTTGCTTGGCACGTCAAAGGAACAGTGAATTCAGATTTTATCAAGTTCCAGTTAGTAAGTATAAAATACCTTTGTTTACTTAGTATTATATTTTTAATCTTAAGATTTTTATATTGAATATCTTTGTTGCATATTAATTAGCCAGAATATTGAGTTTCCACATTTTAATGAAGAGTTGAATTAATGGTTAGGATTTTATTTTTAGGGGCATTTTTTCTCAATGTTTTGTCTAAATAAAAATTTTCAATTTGAATTAATGTTAATTTTTATAATGTGTGTGTAAATTCTAAAAACCAAAAACATTGCTAATTTGAATATGATTTTTTTTTCATGTCGAAAAGGGTAAAATGGAGAAACTTTTAGGTATTATTATTCTTTTATTAATAATTTTGACAAAATAAAAATTTACTAATTCACCTTATATATATATATATATAATATATAATATATATATAATATATATATATATATATATATATATATATATATATATATATATATATATATATATATATATATATATATATATATATATATATATATATATATATATATATATATATATATATATATATATATATATATATATATATATATATATATATATATATATATATATATATATATATATATATATATATATATATATATATATATATATATCCAGGAGGGCAGATTCCAAAGATAGCCCCTCATCCACCCCTTCCCCCATCACCACTTGGGAGTTAGTGGCCTCCGGTGATGGGGTTGGTGCCACCAGGAATTTGCAGCCGGCTGTTCCGGATGCACAGTCTATTTTTTTCATTAATTTCTGCAACATTCGCGGACTTCATTCTAATTTCCACTTTGTTGAGCATCACCTCTCTTATTCTTGACCGAAACTCAGATGTTTGAGCGTTCCGACAGCAAGCCCTATTCTGTTTCCTCCTACTGCCTCTATCGTCAATTTTCAGCCAAAGTCGTTGTTTTGCATACATGCGCAACGATGTTTGTTCTCGTGTCTCTAACTTAGAGTCTTCTGAATTTTCCACCTTATGGCTTCGGCTCTCTTGCCATTCTACGACTAAATTCATTTATTCTGTTTATTTATCTCCTAATTCTACTGACTATCCTAAATTTTTCAACTATTTAAACTCCAAAATAGAGCACATTCTCTCTTCTTCTCCTTTCTCTGAAATCATCATATTAGGTGATTTCAATGTTCACCACCGCCAAAGGCTTTCTTCTAGCTCTCATGATACAGCTGGTGAACGTGCCATCCATTTTGCTATCCAAAACGACCTTGTGCAGTTGGTGCAGCTTCCTAATCGTATCCCTGATCGTCTTGGAGATGAACCCAACATTCTAGACCTTTTTCTAACTTCTAATCCTTCTCCTTATACTGTTAAACTCTTTCCTCCTCTGGGTTCATCCGATCACCTTCTTATCTCTGTATCCTCTTCTATCTCTTCAAGTCTTCAGCAGGAAAGACTCCCTTCTACTGAAAGGAAACGTTTGTGGCATTTCGGTGCAGCAAGCTGGTCGGACTTGCGGTCGTACTTCTTTGATTTCCCATGGAATGATTATTGCTTCCGTGGGAGGGGTCCCTCGGAGTGTGCAGAACGCATTACCGAGGTGATTCTCTCTGGCATAGAGGCGTACATTCCGTTCTCTTTCCCTTCTACTAAACCCAACAAACCTTGGTTTAACTCTGCTTGTTCTCACGCTATCCGCCGCAGGGATGCTGCCTTCAGAGATTACCGTCGTCTTCAAACTCCAGAAACTCACGCAACTTATATTTCATTCCGGAATCGTGCAAAATCTATACTTCGCAACACCAAAAACTCTTTTCTCCGTAAAAAATGCAATAATCTTTCTGGTTCCTCTTCCTCACGCTCTTTCTGGCATTTTGCAAAAAATTTCAACTCTAACTCTGCTTCTTCCTCTTTCCCTCCTATAGTATTTTCCTATGGCACAACTGCTGTTCTACCTTCTTCTAAAGCTGAACTCTTCGCTCAAACTTTTGCCTCTAATTCTACCTTAGACGATTCCGGAGCTATTCCTCCTCCTTCAACCCCCTCAATCTCATTTATTACTAAAATTATAATTTCTTCTAAAGACGTTATTTCTGCTCTCTCTGAGCTTAATACTAAGAAGGCGTACGGTCCTGATGGTATTCCTCCTGTGGTCCTCAAAACTTGTGCTTCCGAGCTTGCACCCTGCCTTGGTAAACTATTTCGCCTTTGCCTTTCTACTTCAACCTTCCCTTCTTGCTGGAAACGAGCGCTCATTCAGCCTGTGCCGAAAAAGGGGGATCCCTCTCAGCCCTCCAACTACCGTCCCATTTCTTTAACCTCCGTTCTCTCTAAAGTTTTTGAATCTATCTTTAACAGGAAGATTTGGAAACATCTCAATTCTTCTAATCTTATCTCTGATCGCCAGTGTGGCTTTCGTAAGAAACGCTCTACTGGTGATCTTCTTTCCCTTCTCTCTGACTCTTTGTCCACTGCTCTTCAGCATTTCGGTGAATCATTTGCTGTTGCGCTAGACATATCGAAAGCCTTCGATAGAGTCTGGCACAAAGCTTTGATTTCCAAAACTCCCCTCTTTCGGTATCTATCCTACCCTCTGTGATCTTCTCTCTAATTTCCTTTCGTTCTATAGCAGCTGTTGTTTTAAACGCCACCGTTCTTCCTTTAAAAATATTAACAGTGGTGTTCCTCAGAGTTCTGTTCTATCCCTAACACTTCTTCTACTTTTCATTAATGATCCCCTGAAAAAATCTCAATCTCTCTTATTACTACTGATAGACACCAATCATCCCTCCACCCCCACATAAAACTAAATAATACCCTCATTCCTCTAAATAATAACCAACACTGCAAACAGGAAATTAAACATCAAACGAACACTGTCACAAAACAACTTCAGTAACTAACTAACCACTCTCACCATAGCATATAAACAGTTCATCAGACCAACACTTACCCGGCCTGGTACCCGGCCATCTCACTCTCAAACACAGAGAAATTACAAAAAAATCAAAATACCACTCTTTGAATCATCACAGGTTGCACTAGAACAACTCCAATTCAGCATTTACACGAAGAAACAAAAATACTCCCGATCCGTGTTCACCTAGACATGATAGGAACCCAATTCAACATAAATACTCTAGACATATCACACTCATGTCACTATACCTTACAAGACCACACAAGACACTGTCCAAAATAACCCCCATAATCCCCTGACCAATACTACAGTAACATTTTCAGAATTCCACCTTCTGCAAACAACATATCACACTAAAAAAAAACATACACACCTTCTTAACACAAAATTATCTCAACACCCTCCAACCAAATCACCTACTCAATGAACAACCCCCCGACATATCAAATGCACAAAATACATTACCACGCAAAACCAAAATTACCCTATACAGATTGAGTAACCTACAAGCTTACAAACATAGATTCAATATACAAAACACTATCCCCAATATGCCAAAGATGTTTGCAAGAACCAGAGACAGCAGAACACCACCTTTTGAGATGCCCCTCCTTCACACAACACAGAACCCTCCATCACTTCTTTTCTCTGAGAGACCTTTGGGAACGGCCGGCGGCCTTTACGGATTTCCTGAAAGCAGTGTGGCCCTTTTAATAAGGAAGGTCCAAAGGAAAAAAAGAAAGTAAAAAGTATATATATTTCGAGGTTTGCATACTTTGACATCATCACAATGAAATTCCACGAATACAAATAGGGCTGTAAGCTGCTCGTTTACGTGATATCGAGTGGACAATATGGGGAATGACAAACACCTACAGCATAGTTAAAAACGTTGAAGGTTCCATGGTTGGAATGCAATGACATATTTATGAAGCTCTAGCGCGTGCTCCATATGTGGCTTCATCGCTACAGGGACCCCACCCCATTGTCACAGTCGCGTAACCCGTTGGCTAAATACCTATTACCCATGCAAGTAGATCGGCATCGATGGGCCAATAGCATGGCCGCCTAGTTCCACAGACCTCAATCCTTGTGACTTTTATTTATGGTCATCTAAAGCAGCTGGTTTATAAGGAGGAAATTATCAACAGACAACATTTACTACAGATGGTCGAGGACTGCGCAACACGTATTAGGAACTGAACTTCTGGCATTGTAGGCCAGTATCTTTATACTTTTGTGGTCAGGCCAGGAGCTTACATTTTGAATATCTCTTGTAATGACATTCCCCCTATGTTGCCTGATACGTAATAAATTATGGTGTGTAGTGTTTGTTTCATTCCCAATTGTTTCCTCGAAATCATGTAAACGAGTGACTTTCGACCCTATATGTTTTCAGTGGAATTTCATAGATGATGATGTCACCTTGAGTCTTTCGAAGTTTTAAAACATTGATGTGAATCACTCTGCATATATATATATATATATATATATATATATATATATATATATATATATATATATATATATATATATATATATATATATATATATATATATATATATATATATATATATATATATATATATATATATATATATAAAATTATCAATTAATATGAATTTAAATCAATATCCATCAATTTTATCAGGATATCCGATATCTTGTTTTTGAAAATTTCTAGATATTTGATATCCAGTTATCCAGTCCATTCCTGTATTTAATATCTTTATTTCTGTATAATATATATATGTACAGTAATGTAGAGTAGCTTAGGCTTGAATAACACATCATTACCTCAGAAGCATATTTTAGATTATTGTTATCATTATTATTATTTATAAATTACTTTCATTTGTTTTTGTTTTTTCAAATATTAAACAATAAATAATTTCTTAACAAATTAACTTTTCAGCTCAGGAGGATGAAAATGCCCATCATGAAATTGAAGAAGAAAGAGAAAAGGAAACTTCTTTTAAACAAAATAAATCTGGTCTTAGATCCCATCATTATAGAATTGTACATAATAAGGTTTGACTAAAGTTGAGAAAAATTTATATTAGTATTTTGTTTTTAAATTTATTAATTGTTTATATAGTTTTTGTTATATAGTCTAAGTAAATATGGAGAATTGAGGATGGAAGTATATTTTTGTTATTAATTACATGAAAGAATAAAGAGAGCAATTCTGTCTGGGAAAATGTATTTGAATGGAGAAAGAACCACAGTTTGTAAGAGTTTGGCAACATCTAAAGAGAAAATTTGCAATTAAAACACTTATATGAGTAGTGTATTAGCTATGGTATAATAAGAGAAAGTTGAAAGAGGGCATAGAGAGGTGGAAGATATGCCAGATAATAGTAAGAAAGCACCTCATAAGTTTTATACATAAGCTATTTGAAGGTATTCTAAGCAATCAGTAAATGAGAGATGATGTTAAAGCTTACTGAAGATGTCTCTAACGAATTTGTTTTAGTTGGGACAATATGATTTTCCCAAAAACTTTTATGAGAAATGAAGATGTTGAAAATATTGAGAACAGTTGTTTTAATTATGTTTTCAAAGATTTTAGCTGTGTAATTAGTAGAACTTAAATATATAGGAAAAATAATTAATTTTTTTTTATATACAACATTGAAACAACTAGAATCCTTTACTAACATCATAATAGTGAGAAAGATCAGAGGACAGTTACACCAAAGATTCTTTCCAAATAGTTAAATTTTTATCTTGAGAATTAAAAAGGCTTTTGAAATGGAAAGAATTTGGCAAAGTGATAAGTATTAATTTCATTGTTGCTTGTTTCGCCTTATATTTATAAAACTGTTTCACACTTATACGTTACATTACAGTATTTTCCTTTCTCTTGTGCACCATTTATAAAGGTGTAAAGTTTTCTCCTTTTCTGTGGATTTCTTTTAAATAGGTATAATCTTATTTTATATCTTCAAATTCTTCTCTAAACTTATTACCAAATTACGATGCTTATATTATAGTCCTTCATCTCTTTAGAACTGAATTTTCTTAACATCCTGCCTTTTGCTATTTCTCTTAACAGACCAGTTTTTTAGATAAATATATTTTAGATATTCTCCCTCAGATCCCTCACCTTGGTTAACATAACAAATTTTTTACTTATTTTTTATTTTTTAACCGCATTTACTGTTGTTTGTAGAAAGGAAATTCCTTCCTCTCCTTTCTTGGTAGTTTGATGTTTTGATAACTTTGAAATCCTTTAGTGGACCAGTTAATTTCCACTAACCATAAAAACATAACATGTTTGTTCCTATGTTTGAATCGTATTTGAGGTAGTCAGTCTTTATACCATTGGCTAACTATGTGAAAACATAAATTGTGATTGGTTGATGTAGAAGAAAAAACAAGGTCTTAATGTATAGGACTTTGGTCTTGTGTTACAAATTTTTTGAACGTTACATGTGGGACAAACATTTTCGATGTGAGACCATTGTAGAAAACATCAGCATCACCTGATATATTTATGATGAAGATAACTTCTTTGGGAACATCACTAAACCTCATGAGAGGTTTAATTATTATTCGTCTGCAATAATTAAGAGTAACTGAAGAGGTCCTGACTAGGAAATGCTTCCCTGGATTATTGAATATCACATTATTTTATTTTAAGATACTTCAAAGAATTTTTTATGATTTCCCGGGATATTGCAGTGTTTTATTTTTACTTAATAATTAAGAAATATTTTAGTTTGTAATATTTTTCATTTATGGACCATCAAACATTTAGAATTATCTCTAGTTTTAACGTTTAACGATAAATGTTACACATGTATAAACCTGAGGTGATTGAACAGCGTATATTTCAACCATGATTCTTCATTTCTGCATCATTTTAAAATTGCAATGCAGGCTGTGCACTTCTCTTTTACATGCTCCTTTGCTTGTCCTTCATTCTTTTCATTTTTGTTACTTTAATTTTTTCAGAGTAAAATTAACCATTAATAATTAAATGTAATGGCTTCTTTGCAAATGGCTGCTTTGGCACCTGAAAAATACTGTCTAAAAGTACAGCACCAGCAGATAGATACTCTCTAAAATGATCTGGTGAGGAGGAATCTAAAATGAGTTCTTTAAAGTGTTTCAAGAGCTTTCACTCAGAGCCAACATTACCGAGCTTCATCAAGAAAAAAATGAAAGGAAAAAAATGCTAAATGCTAAACTTGCAATCGTAGATGGAATTCAAATCACTGTCAAATGTAAAATTGAATTGTTCAAACAAGAATTTTGCAATAAAAGTTTTTATTTTTTTTATTTTTATGCAATTTATGTGTAAACTATGAGATTATTAAATGAAATTAAAGAAATGGAATATTTAAATTGTGGTAAGATATTCAACTTTTTTGTGGATGAATATTCATTACTTAAAAACAAAACCATTTAATTTCAGTGATCTTCAAGATAAAGATAAGCTTTGGAATTTAGGTCGATTAACTAACGAAAAATGGTTGGAGAAATGTAAAAGAAACTCGGAATTCAATTTATCCTTAGATAACTATATTATTGTATGTGTGACAGATTAGGCGAATATCATGATAAAATTTAGAAAATTTATTGGTTGTGATCATCGTTTGTACTATGAACACGGTATTTATCTTGCCAAATGCTATATTTTACCTGAAGCGAGTCAGATGAAGATGCTAAAGATAATCTAGAAGATGAAGAAACAAGGTTCCCAATCAAATTTAAGTGTCAAACATAATCCTAATAATGAGCAAATGAGAGACATCAGGGATAATCTGACCCTTAATATAGTTAGCATAACTAATACCATTAATAAAGTAAGAGATTGAGCATGTTTTGCAAGACTTCCTTGAAAAATGATATTCTTCAATTACATTAAATCTGCAAAAAATCTTGAAGGAATCAGCCTGATACTGGATCTAATACTTGATAAGCTTGATATAATCTGATTAATCGATTCATGGAGCTAATGTAGAAAAATTATTGATTGATTATAAAGTAAGTAATCCAGTATGTTAAGCAGAGTTTGTCACATTAAATGATATTGTGCAAGCTTTGAAACCTATTGAAATTGGATAATTAATTAATTTAAATTTTTTTGTTACCTTAATTTAACTCATCTTAGTACTGGTTTTTTTTTATCATTTAAATAAGTACTTACTGAGAAAAATTTTGATATAACAAAAGAAGTCACGGAGACCTTAATTTCAAGGCTAAATAAATGGAAGTAAAAACCATTGATTGAATTAAAAAAGTAAATTGAAATTGGAGCTATATTCAGTAAAGTGCATGAATCAGAGCGAGATTTGTCAAATGGATCTTATTAGCACGCATCAGTAAAACTAATGATAATGCACCTTGTTAAAACCAAACATTGATGTTTTTCATCATCTGATTTCAGAATTTGGAATTTAAAAAGAGAAGCTGAAAACCAGAATGAACAAACACCCAGAAATTGGTGTTCAAAAAAATAAATAAAATAAAAATTTAAAAACAGTTCTCATTCACAAGACTAATCAATCGCAAAGAATTTCATAAAGAAGGTTGACATATTTGACACTGCTGGTGAAAAATGAGTAACATTTACAGAATTATGAACATACTCGTACTAGGGTCTATACCTTCAACTAGCATCGAAACTAGGTTTGGCCGAGCTCCGGAATTTTCCGCACCACACCGTACCAGGTCGTCGTGCACCGCACCGCACCGCACCGAAATCAGCGCACCACGCACCGCACCGCACCCGGTGCGTCGGCCAACCCTAGGATAAATATATATATATATATATATATATATATATATATATATATATATATATATATATATATATATATATATATATATATATATATATATATATATATATATATATATATATATATTGAAATTTGGGAGGAAATTTTCAAAATTTGCGAGGCAACATCTCGAAAAGAACAAATAGCATTGAATGAAGTATAGGAAGTTGTAGTTTTGTACCTCCTCTAAACAACTGCCGAAAATGAAAAAAAATTGTAGATGTTTATTTTTTTAAATTATTTTATTTTTATCTGGAAAGGTATTTTTTCCAAAATTTTTACTTCAGTTGGACAGAAAAGGACATATAATTTTTTTCCCTAAAGCATATATCAATAAACTTTACCTACTATTTTTAGTTAATAGAACTGTGAATACACAGTTCAATTTTCAAGCTATGTGGACCAGTGGTTTTTCCCCACTATCCAATTTTTTCAAGAGTAAAATTTCTGGAAATAAATCAAACCGTTAGAGATACAGAAAAACGTCTTAAGTAAACTTTTCTCAACGGGTTAAAATATATGTACCGTGCAAATTTCATAAAAATCGGAGAAGAATTAAAAAAATATTTTAAGATGTCTTAAATAAACTTAAATATAGCAAAATGAAGTGGGGTATTAGGATACTGAATAAATCCAGATGAACCAATCAAACCCATTATCCGAAATTCGGAATTGTAATTTTATCCAAACCTCTCAAAATTAGAAATCTGCCATCCCACAATCTTCCTAAAGTCTGGAAATATATGTATATATAGAATCTGTCTTAAAGTAATGAATAAAAAAAATATTACGCAATTTGTCTGCCAAGACTAATATACTGCAGCATATATATATATATATATATATATATATATATATATATATATATATATATATATATATATATATATATATATATATATATATATATATATATATATATATATATATATATCTTACGGAACAGAAGATTATCGCAGGATACAATTATTCGGTGCGGTGCGCACCAGGGCCCGCACCACGCACCGCACTTTCATTTTTTCTTTCGCACCGCACCGTGTTGCTGAAATAGTCTTGCGCACCGTACCGTACCGCACCGCACCGCACCCGGTGCGTCGGCCAACCCTAATCGAAACCAAAAGAACATTTTAGTTGCTGGAATCTAAGGAGAACTAGACTGAGAGATAAAGGTGTAATTTTTTTTTTTTTTTTTAATTATTATTATTATTATTATTATTATTATTCACATTTCAAATCAATTTAGATCTGTAAATTCAGAAAGTCTTAAAAAAATTTTACTTCACTTTTTATATCTAGTTTTTGAACATTTATAAGCTGCATTATTTTTTACTCTGAAATTTTTATTATTTATGAAAAACTAATTATTTTTTGTTTGTTCACTTATAGTTAATGGAAATATCTAGATGAATTCATTATTCTTTGTACTAATTCCTTTCTAAAGTATGACAAAATTTAGTAAAGTAAATTATATTGTGATATCTCAAATATCTCAGAATTCTATATTTTATCCTGGTATATATAAAATTATTCAAAATGGCAGCCACTAGTTATTATTGGTCACCTTCCTAAGTTAGCAATGGCTGGTTGACCTGTTTTTCTTATACAGTACAGCCACACATCAAGGACATCTTGCAGGCCAAAAAAGAAAACATCACCTCCATTAGATTTCAACTTTTAAGAGGAAGAATGTTCAGAAAGGGCAACCAGCATCACAAAATAGCAACTGAGAAGGAGCAGAAAGCCAAATAGAATTAATGTATTAAATAAAGTAGAGTGACCAAACTTTCTTAAAACATGTGACAAATATTTGGTGAATGAGTTACGTTAATCTTTTTCCTTATAATGCTAAGCTATTTCAACATTGATTCTCCAGTCACCTTGTCTCTGTAACATGTACTACTTCTATAAGTCTTCGGCAAGAAAGATTTACCTACCCTAAGAAAACGTTTTTGGCACTTTAGTGCTGCAAAGTGGATGGAATTAAGGTCATAATGAAGGTAATTCTGACATGAAAGCAAGCACTCCATTCTCTTTACTCTCAGCTGAAACTAACAAACTTTGGATTAGCTCTTGTTGTTTTGTTATTCACTACAGGATTCTGCCCTTAGTAAATTTTTTTTTTTTTTTATATCACCTCTGGTGGGCAAAGGCCAGAGGCCTACTAAAATTCCACCAGATTTAGGGGGGAAAACGGAGGCCTGGTCAAATTAAAGGCCGACGTGACCTGATACACGACGTTTGAAGGTGTGTAAGTCATAGGAAGTTGGAAAAATAGAAGAAGGGAGTGTGTTCAGACTTTACCAGTAGAGTACATGTAGTACAGAGCATAGCGGTTAAGTCTGGGGTCAGAGAGTTGGACAGAGAAAGGATGAGACTGTGTAGATAGTCGAGTCGCACGAGCCCTTCTCAGTGGAGGAGGTATGCGACGAGAGAGTTCAGAAGAGCAGTGTCCATTGTAATAACGATAGTATAAAGAGAGTGACGCAACAATTCGACGGGCAGAGAGAGATTGGAGAGAATCAGTGAGAGCAGGAAAGTTGATAAGGTGAAAAGCCCTAGACTCCACCTTTTCCAGGAGAGCTGTGTGAGTGAAACCACCCCAGATATGTGACGCATACTCCGTACAGGGGCGAACAACACCCCTATGCAAAGCAAGCAACTGGGGTGGAGTGAAGAAATACTGAAGGCGCCTCAGAACACCTAACCTCTTAGAAGCTTGTTTAGAAAGAGAGAAAATGTGAACTTTCCAAGAAAGATCACGAGAAAAGGAAACACCAAGAATATTAAGAACAGATGAAGGTCTGAGTTGAGTGTTTTCGATGAAGATATCATAGTTATGTGGAAGATTGTGCCGAGTAGAGAGATGGAGGAATTGAGTTTTGGTGGCATTGAAAACAACCATGTTTTCTCTGCCCCAATTAGAAATACGAGAAAGATCAGAGGTCAGCTGCTCCAAGGCAACCCTCCTTGCGTCTAGTAACTGTTGTTGAGAGGGGCACGTGTCAAATTGAAAAGAGTAATGAAGGGTGGAGTCATCAGTATAGGAGTGGATAGGAGATGAAGTAACAGAGAGAAGGTCATTAATAAAAAGTAGAAAAAGTGTTAGGGATAGGACAGATCCTTGAGGAACACCACTATTAATAGATTTAAAGGAAGAGCTGTGGCCGTCTACAACAGCTACTATAGAACGACCGGAAAGGAAATCAGAGAGAAGGATAGATTCCGAAAGAGGGATGTTTGGAAATCAAAGCTTTGTGCCAGACTCTATCGAAAGCTTTCGATATGTCTAGCGCAACAGCAAAAGAAAGATTCACCGAAATTCCGAAGAGCGGAGGATCAAGAGTCAGAGAGAAGGGAAAGGAGATCACCGGTTGAGCGTTTCTTACGAAAGCCATACTGGCGATCAGAGATATGATTAGAAGAATTGAGATGTTTCCAAATCTTCCTGTAAGGATAGATTCAAAAACTTTAGAATAAACGAAGGTTAAAGAAATGGGACGATAGTTAGAGGGTTGAGAGGGGTCCCCCTTCTTCGGCACAGGTTGAATGAGCGCACGTTTCCAGCAAGAAGGGAAGGTTGAAGTAGAAAGACATAGACGAAAAAGTTTACCAAGGCAGGGTGCAAGCTCTGAAGCACAAGTTTTGAGAACCACAGGAGGGATACCGTCAGGGCCGTACGTCTTCTTAGTGTTAAGCTCAGAGAGAGCAGAAGTGACCTCTTTAGAAGAAATTATAATTCTAGGCATAAATGAGTTGGAGGGGGTTGAAGGAGAAGGAACAGCTCCCGAATCGTCTAAGGTTGAATTAGAAGCAAAAGTTTGAGCGAAGAGTTCAGCTTTAGAAGAAGGCAAAACAGCAGTTGTACCGTCAGAAGATACTAGAGGAGGGAAAGAGGAAGAAGCAAAGTTAGAGTTGACATTTTTTGCAAAATGCCATAAAGGGCGTGAGGAAGTAGAACCAGAAAGATTGTTGCATTTTCTACGGAGAAAGGAGTTTTTAGTGTTACGGAGAATAGATTTTGCACGATTCCGGGATGAAATATAAGTTTCAAGAGTTTGAAGAGGACGGTAATCCCTGAAGGCAGCATCCCTGTGGCGGATAGCACGAGAACAAGCAGAGTTAAACCAAGGTTTGTTAGGTTTAGTAGAAGGGAAAGAATATGGAATATACGCCTCTAGCCAGAGAGAATCACCTCGGTTATGCGCTCTGCACACTCAGAGAGACCCCTCCCACGGAAAGACAGTAATCATTCCATGGAAAATCAGAGAAGTACAACCGCAAGTCAGACCAGTTAGTGGCGCCGAAATGCCAAAAACGTCTCTTCGCCGAAGGCTGGGGCCGTTCTTGCTAGAGATGTACCGATACTCTATTTTTTAGGTGCCGATACCGATACTTTAATTATTATAAGAAATACGCAGTTATAAGATAGAAAATTTGTGTACTGCTAGGCAACTGAGGATTTTATTCAATGTACAACCTATACTTAGTCATGTATTTCGTATTTGGTTGTGCCCAAGTATATTTTATAAATTAAAATATTATCTTTTAGGAATAATAAATGCAAATATAATACTAATAACTTTTTTATGTTTGTTTATTCAAAAAATATTCCATTTCCATTTTCCAGTAAGTATTAACAAAGTTTAGCTGCTCGCTTTTATGTTTTAACATGATTACAATTTACAAGAAGATTCTTTAACTAGCTACAATATAAAGAATAAAAATAATGAAAGAAGAGACCTCAATTAATCAGCAGAAAAGACAAAATATAAAAAACGCTATTATTCAAACATGACATAATATACTCCTTTAAGGTAAAGACATCACTTAGTGGTCGAATTCAAAGTATCGGCCAAGTGTCCGCCATATTAACCAATACCGATACTCCAAAAAATGGCCGATACTGCAGATACCGATACTATCGGTACATCTCTAGTTCTTGCGGAAGACTTGAAGAGACAGGACAAGATACAGAGATAAGAAGGTGATCGGATGAACCCAGAGGAGGAAAGAGTTTAACAGCGTACGAAGGATAAGAAGTTAAGAAAAGATTAAGTATGTTGTGTTCATCACCAAGGCGATCAGGGATACGGATAGGGAGATGCACCAACTGCTCAAGGTTGTTCTGGATAGAAAATTGGAAGGCGAGTTCACCAGCTGGATCGTGAGAACTAGATGAAAGCCATTGGCGGTGGTGAACATTTGAAATCACCTAATATGATGATTTCAGAGAAAGGAGAAGAAGAAAGAATGTGTTCTATTTTGGAGTTAAGATAGTCGAAGAATTTTGGATAGTCTGTAGAGTTAGGATATAAGTAGACAGATCAGATAAATTTAGTTGTAGAGTTAAAAGAAAGTTTAAGCCATAAAGTAGAGAATTCAAAAGACTCCAAAGTAGAGACACGAGAACAGACAACATCGTTGCGCACATAAGTGCAACATCCGCCTTTGGCTGAAAATTGAGGATAGAGACAGTAGGAGGAAACAGAATAGGGCTTGCTGTCAGAGCACTCAAACACCTGAGTTTCGGTTAAGAATAAGAGATGAGGTCTAGAAGAAGAGAGGTGGTGTTCGACAAAGTGGAAATTAATAAAGAGACCACGAATGTTGCAGAAGTTAATGAAAAAAGAAGATCGTGCACCAGGGCAAGTCGGCATTGAGGTCTTGGTGGCACCAACCCCATCACCGGAGGCCACCAACTCCCAAGTGGTGATGGGGGAAGGAGTGGATGAGGGGCATTCTTTGGATGCCGCCCCTCGTAGCATCTCCGAGGCAGTTCTATGATTCACCATTTTTTTGTTGTTGGTATTTTAAAGGTAATGTAGGAGTAAGCGCTTGTAAATTTGTAGGAACGTGAGAAGGGAGTTGGGGGAAGGAGAAGTGGGAGCATAGACACTCCCATGTGGAACGAGGGTACACTAGAGACCCTCTGAGAAGGTGAAACGTGAAAAGGAACGAACCAAAGGGCAACGGAGTGAAACGGGATGGTCTAGCCCACCCTATCACTCCGTGGTTAAGCCCAATGGGAGGTACTTTCATCGCTTCGGACGGCGCTACGTCCTCCCCCTATAATTACCATCATCATCAAAATAATGCTTTTATTTCATCATGGAATTGTGCTAAATCTATCATTAGTAACATTATGAGCTCCTTTTCTGTATAGAAAATAAATTTTAAAATTTTTTTTTTCATTCTCTAGTGTTTTGCAAAAATTGTCAACTCTAACTTTACTTTTTCCTCTTTTCTCTTTCCTTCCTATATATTTTTTCAAGTGGCATCACAGCTGTCTTATCTTCCAAAGCTGAACTCTTTGCTTCTAATTTCATTTTGGGTTACTCCAGTGCTATTCCTCCTCTTCCATCTCCCTGCTATTCATTTATGCCTAATATTGTAGTTTCTTATGAAGATGTAATTTCTGCTCTTTCTGAGCTTAATACTAAGAATTACAGTCCTGATTGGCAATGGGCTGGATAGTGAAGTTGCTGGATAGTTGGATACCCGATATCCAGCAAATTTAAAAAAAACTTGATATTGGATATCCAGGTTTTACTATCCAATCAGTTATCCGAATACAATTGCCAGATTTTCCTTAAACTTCACATTAATTGCTACTATAATATGAGCGATATATATATATATATATATATATATATATATATATATATATATATATATATATATATATATATATATATATATATATATATATATATATATATATATATATATATATATATATATATATATATATATATATATGAACCGACTGAGCTCCAGCCAAAAATCAGGGAAAACGGGGTTTGCCTGCCGGGTTTAAAATGGCAAATTATGCTTATTAAGGGGACAGTCCAATTTCAAAAAAAAATTAATTTTCAGCCGGTTTTCCAGAAATTTTGGTTAAAAAAGTCTATTTCTAGCGTTTTTATGAGTCTATAATGGTTACAAAGTTTTTTTTTTTTTTTTTTTTTTTTTTTTTTTTTAAATTTGACCCTTTTTCAAATGAATGGTGGGGCCCAACTACTTTTCGGAATGATCTAAAATTTGGACTGAATGTTCAGAATTCTATGGGGAACAAAAGATTCGAACAGATTTTGGCTTCCAGAGTTATAGGAAAAAATGTTATAAACCCAAAACTGACAAACTCGATTTTTTTTTTTTTTTTTAATGCACCTTTTCGTACAAAAGATAATAAAAAAAAAAGAAAACTACAGCTATAGCATTTCTTATTTTTGGTGGGTGTATATAGGAGAGATGGGGCTATAAATTCCACTCAATACTTTATTCAATGCAATTCATTGGTTTCGAGATATACTCTCTCAAAAAAAGTATTTATGACCAAATTTCAAGAATTCCCAAAGTTTGAGAGGCTATATCTCGCTTCAAACAAATAGCATTTAATAATGCACTAAATAAAAGTTGTAGCCCTATCCAAAAAAAATAGTAGGTAGCGTTTCTTTTAAAATAATTTTATCTCCGGAAGGGTACGATTTTTACACAAAAAAAAATTCAAGTACCTATAACTTTTTTTCTAGACTAAAATCTGTTCCTACTAATGCAAGAAATTGGGGCTAAGAATACTCAGTTAAATTTTCAGCTCATGTGAAAAAGTGGCTTGACCCCACCCCATTTTTTTTCAATTTTGGGTCCAAATAACTTTCAAACCATTATAGACTCAGAAAAAAAAGCTCAATCAACTTAGAATTTCGGGAAAAAATGCATATACCCTGAAAATTTCAGCTCAGTCAGTCAAATTAAAAAAAAATTCATACAAAAAAATGAGAAAATTAAGATTTTTTTTCTTGTTTTTTCAATATTTTCTTTTTCTTTTTTTTTGTTTCTTTTGACCGCTCCTTTTCTGCTAGTGAATGTTCACCTTTGTGTTTTGATTTTAGGTGCCCCAATAGAGATTTGGTTGAAAATTTTTTACTTGGGGCACCCGGAAGTCCTCTTCTAATTTCCTGGCTGCAGATGTTACATTTAGCTATTTCGAGCCTATCCTGAAACATTGTAAAGTACTTCATACTGCTGAAGCTGATCTTTTAGCCATATTGACTGAAAGGATGAACAAAATAATAATTTTGAAATAATGTAGCTAAATGATACAAATTTGATACATAGCAATAAAATAATAATATGTATAAATACAGGTCATATTGATAATTTTCTATCTTAATTTTTTTTCATACTTTACCTTAGGGTCTTAGCTAGGTAAACCTGTTGAATCACTGTTGTGAATCAGGAAAAAAAAAATTCAAAAATTTTTGTACTACTTTTAAACTTTTATTATATAAAATCTGTAATTTTCTTGAATTTTTTTTTGGAGAAAATGCATATAATCATTAATTTAAGTGAATGTTGACTATTCTACTCCTTCCTAATAATTAAATAAACCTCAATTAAATTGATATCTAATTTTTTTAAGCTAATATTTCAGTGTTTTTGACCTCTTTACAAATTTTAGGCAACCCCAGCAAAATTCCAGCCCAGGTCGTTCCCTCATATATATATATATATATATATATATATATATATATATATATATATATATATATATATATATATATATATATATATATATATATATATATATATATATATATATATATATATATATATATATAATAAATTTTTGGTAAACAACCTGGTCTTAGGTTTCATGAGAAGCAGCTTTTTAAATATTGAATAATTTAAATTACAATTAGAAAAATAGATAAACACTCGTGTAAGAATATGTAAGAAAATATCAGTTAATTACTTCAAGCAAACAAAAAAAAAATTTTTTTTTATTGGAAGTTTAGTTTTTAGCTAAAACAATTAGGCTCCAAGATGAATTTTGGCTCGAGTTGAACAAAGCAATTTGCCACTTTTATTTTGTATTTTTTAAAGCTGTAACATGTTTATTCAATTGTTATATAACCAAAATATTTAAAATATGATTTGTTCAAAATTACACTGTTGAACACTCAAAAATATATTTATTTAAACAATTAAAAATAAAAGCTACTTCCAATAAATATTCAAATTTCTATAGAAATTATGAGAAGTGACATCTTGTAGTTATAATTAGAACTACACTTCAGGAATGTGACATCATTCATATGTATTGAGTTTTGAAAAGAATATTTTCAATAGAAAAGGCTTAATTTCGGTAACTTTATATTTAGTTAATTCTTGGTTAAGTGTTTCATGGCATCTTCAAAATTTTGTCATGGTACCCTAGCTGCTTGTTTTTTATATGGTGTCTTTAGTCCCTAACAGATTTGGAAGGTTCTATACACAGGCCTAAGGCTCTTATTTTATCAAGTTTATCACACTCATTAACTCTTCAGTCTTTTCTTTGCCACTCTATTTGTTATATCACTCATTATACTATCGCCATTATAACAAACACTTTTTCTGAACTTTCCTGTTGCATACCTCCTCCATTGAAGAAGTATGCTATACATCCTTCTACACAGTCTCATTCTTTCTCTGCCCAACTCTCTAAGCCAGAATTTAACCACTATGCATAAACTTACATGTACCCCATTGATAAAATTTTGAATACTCTCCCTTTATCTAATTTACAACTTCTGTTAATTTGCACATTTTGTCATATAATTGCATATGTTAGCCTTTAATTTGACTCTGGTGGTAGCCGGTAGTCCTCTGGTCTTTACCCGCTAGAAGTTATAAATTAATATAAAAGCCATTTTTTAATGAAAGAATGCCAGTATTTTTAATCTTACAACATGGATTGCAATGATCTAATCTATTGCACAGTTAATTCAGTAATAGTAGTTAATCCTGACACTATAACAAATTTATTTTCTTAATTTAATTTTTTCATCGATATGTAGAAATTAATTATTATTCCTATTACTATTATTATCTTTATTATTGGAAACAGATGCAAAATTTAACTGAAGATGAACTTGAAGTGACACCATTGCGGTATTATAGAAAATATTTTGGTGCTTATGGTTACTCTTCTAATATTGACCTTAAAGCTCTTTGGCCGAGCACTTTTGAATTAAAATATGCTAAGGAGAAAGAAAGAGTTGAATTTCCACACACAGTACAAGAAATGATTGCTATGGCAAAGGAAAAAAGACATGCCGAGGAACAGGCTATTTGGGAAAGGTATATTATTTAATATATATATATATATATATATATATATATATATATATATATATATATATATATATATATATATATATATATATATATATATATATATATATATATATATATATATATATATATATATATATATATATATATATATTATGATGGTTTAATTATAGGTTTTAATATATATATATATATATATATAATATATATATATATATATATATATATATATATATATATATATATATATATATATATATATATATATATATATATATATATAGACGATTCCGGAGCTATTCCTCCTCCTTCAACCCCCTCTAACTCAATTAGAATTTCTCCTAAAGATTTCGTTTCTGCTCTCGCTGAGCTTAATACTAAGAAGGCGTACGGTCGCGATGGTATTCCTCCTGTGGTTCTCAAAACTTGTGCTTCCGAGCTTGCACCCTGCCTCTGTAAACTATTTCGTCTTTGCCTCTCTACTTCAACCTTCCCTTCTTGCTGGAGACGTACGCTCATTCAGCCTGTGCCGAAGAAAGGGGACCCCTCTCAACCCTCCAACTACCGTCCTATTTCTTTGACCTCCTTTCTCTGTAAAGTTTTCGAATCTATCCTTAATAGGAAGATTTGGAAACATCTCAATTCTTCTAATCTTATCTCAGATCGCCAGTATGGCTTTCGTAAGAAACGCTCTACGGGTGATCTTTCCCTTCTCTCTGACTCTTGGTCCTTCCGCTCTTCGGCATTTCGGTGAATCTTTTGCTGTGGCGTTAGACATATCGAAAGCCTTCGATAGAGTCTGGCACAAAGCTTTGATTTCTAAACTTTCCTCTTTCGTTATCTATCCTTCTCTCTGTGATCTTCACACTAATTTCCTTTCCGGTCGTTCTATAGCAGCTGTTGTAGACGGCCACCGTTCTTCATTTAAATCTATTAATAGTGGTGTTCCTCAGGGTTCTGTCCTATACCCAACACTTTTTTCTACTTTTCATTAATGACCTTCTCTCTGTTACTTCATCTCCTATCCACTCCTATGCTGATGACTCCACCCTTCATTATTCCTTCCAGTTTGAAAAACGTCCCACCCAACAGCAGTTGATAGACTCGAGAAGGGTAGGCTTGGAGCAACTAACCTCTTATCTTTCACTTATTTCAAATTGGGGCAGAGAAAACATGGTTGTTTTCAATGCCTCAAAAACTTAATTCCTTCATCTCTCTACTCGACACAATCTTCCACACAACTATGATATCTTCTTCGAAAACACACAACTCAAGCCTTCATCTGTTCTTAATATTCTTGGTGTTTTTTTTTCTCGTGATCTTTCTTGGAAAGATCACATTACTTCTCTTTCTAAACAAGCTTCTAAGAGGTTGGGTGTTCTAAGGCGTCTTCAAAATTACTTCGCGCCACCCCAGTTGCTTGCTCTGTATAGGGGTGTTGTTCGCCCCTGTATGGAGTATGCTTCGCACATCTGGGGTGGTTCCACACATACAGCTCTCCTAGAGAAGGTGGAGTCTAGGGCATTTCGTCTCATCAACTCTCCTGCTCTTACTAACTCTCCAATCTCTTTCTGCCCGTCGAATTGTTGCGTCACTCTCTCTTTACTATCGCTATTACAACAGACACTGCTCTTCTGAACTCTCTCATCACATACCTCCTCCATTGAGAAGGGCTCGTGCGACACGACTTTCTACACAGTCTCATCCTTTCTCTGTCCAACTCTCCGACCCCAAACTTAACCGCAATGCTCAATCTTACATATACTCTACTGGTAAAGTCTGGAACACACTCCCTTCATCTGTTTTCCCAACTTCCTTTGACTTGCATACTTTCAAACGCCGTGTATCTAGACACGTCGGCTACCATCGACCATGAAAATAGATCTTTCCCAACTCCGGTGGAATTTGGTAGACCTCTGGCCTTTGCCCTCCGGTTTAGATATAAAATATATATATATATATATATATATATATATATATATTATATATATATATATATATATATATATATATATATATATATATATATATATATATATATATATATATATATATATATATATATATATATAGTTAAAATCAAACACCCAGACATGCTTTGTAGAACAAATGATCCACAAAACACCTATGGGTGTTTTATCATTGTTTTGCTAAGTCTTAAGTGCAAAGGTGACAGAAGAATAGTTTCAAACCAAGGATTGGAACAAAAATAAGTTTTGCAAAGAGTTGAAATTGAGATTTGGGATCTTAAGGTACCCACACAATATTTATTTTAACTTTTCACTTTTTAAATATATTTCTGTGAATATTTTCGAAAGCAGAAAAACAAAGGTGTGTAGCAAAGTATAAGTTCCACTATACATTTTGAGTCTTTTTAACAAAGGGTTGCAATGCCATAATATATTTTCACAACTCTGGATTCTTTTTTTCAAGTTTCTACCTCTAACTATTTTATATATATATATATATATATATATATATATATATATATATATATATAATATATATATATATATATATATATATATATATATATATATATATATATATATATATATATATATATATATATATATATATATACCTTCCCTTTTTTTTTTTTTACCTTCTCACCCCCTGACCATTCCATGTTGAGGCGGCCACACTTCGCTAATGAAGCTTCCTGCCGCAGTCGGTCTCGTCCAGAGATCCTTCAAAGAAGTGATGCCCCAGAAGATTTTGTAGGCGAGAGTTGGAAGGACAGCGTAATAGAAAGTGTTTCACGGTCTCCGGAGGCCATTCCGCATCTAGTACAGGTGGGAGATGCTGCCTGGTTTATTTTGAATTTGTGTTTGTAATGTTGTAGGTTTGGGTGGTGCCCGCATCTCAATCTTGCAAGTGAGGTTTGTAAGTGTCTTGGGAGGTTGTTGAAGTCGGGGTTTATTTCGGGGGGGGGGGGGTTCGTTTAGTGTGTTGTTTGGAGGTCTGTTGATCATGTATGAATGTGTTAGTTGAGTGTGTATATGTTTGGTTGTTGTGGTATTGGGGGAGGAGGGGGAATGTGATTTAGGATCTGTTTGTAAAAGGCGCCTGTGGACGATGGAGGCTGTGTTAGTCTCTGTGGGGTAGGTTGGAGGAGAGTATTGTGACATGGGTGTGTGGGTAGACGTGTTTTTGCGTAAAATTGGGTGCCTATCATTTCGAGGTGATTCCTTATAGGTAGTATCTTGGTTTCGTTATGTAGGTGTTGTTGAGGGGTTGTGCGTGTGCAGCCGGTGATGGTGCGAAGGGCTTTATTTTGCGTTATTTGGAGTGTCGTTAAGTTTTGGTCGGAGAGCAGAGGGTGCCAGACAGGGGAGGCGTAGTTAATGGTGGGGCGTATAAATTGTTTGTAGATTGCAATTGAGGTTTGTATGTTGTTGTTTATGTCTGTGTTGGCCACTGTTTTGAGGATGTTGAGTTTTCTGTTTGCGGCTGATGTGGTATTTTGAATGTGCTTGGAGAAAGTGAGGTGAGTGTCAAATGTTAGGCCGAAAATTTTTTGGGTTTTGTTGAGGGGTATGGGGGTGTTGTTTGGTAGGACTTGTGGGTGGGTGTTGGATAAGTGTTTGTCTGTTGTTATAAGGGTTATGGAGGATTTGTTTGGGGATGCCGTCATCCTGTTTTCTACTAGCCAAGTTTGGAGTTGTGTGAGAGATGTTGCGGTGGTGAGGTTTTTGTGAGTGGTGGTAATAGTTAAGTCGTCGGCGTATGATATTATGCGGGTGAAAGTTGTTTGGGGTTGAGGGAGGTCTGCTGTGTACAGGTTGAATAGAGTGGGGGAGAGTATGGCTCCTTGCGGAACTCCGTTCCTTAAGTTGATGGTACGTGATTTATGGCCGTTTTGTTGTATTTGGGCGGTTCTTCCTGATAGGAAGTTGGTTAGCCATTTCTTAGTGTTTGTTGGGATGTTGGATTGGAGGATTTTATGGATAAGATTATGTTTCGGGACAGTATCGAAGGCTTTGTTTATGTCAATTGCTATTAGTATAGTTTTGTGATAAGGTTTATGGTTTAGTCCGTTTATTATAGGTTGGATGACGTTGGTAAGTGCAGTGGTGGTGGAGTGGTTGGGTTTGAACCCGTGTTGGAAGTTTTGTTGTGGGATGAATTGGAGGATAGAATTTAGGATTAGTTTTTCAAGAAGTTTTGAGATGGTGGATAAAAGGGAGATTGGGCGGTAGGAGGAGGGGTTTGAAGGGTCTTTGCCAGGTTTTAGTTTAGGGATGATTAATGCTTTTTTCCATTGGGGGGGGATATAGTTGAGTTGGATGGATTTGTTGAAGATGGAGGTTATGTATGTGATTGTGTGGTAGAATAGGTGTTTTAGGTGGATATTTGATATGTTGTCTGGTCCTGTTGCTGGGGAGTTTTTGATAGTTTTAATGGTGTTTTGAGTGTTTGTGGGTGTGATGGCGTTTAAGTTGTTTTGGTTGTTGCGTAGCTTTTTCAGTTTTCTTATTATTTTCCTGTTTTGTGGGTGGGTAGGTAAGCTACTTTGCTTAGCGAAGTGTGTGGCCAGTAGGTTGATGTGTTGTTTGGGAGTTAATGGGGTTTGTGTAGTGGGATTGGTTGGAGTTTCGTGAGTGTGAAGTGGGTTTTTTTGTTTTTTGCGTTGTGGATTGTGTGGATTGTTTTCCAGACTCTTTTGCTGTTTGTGTTGTCCAAGTTTTTGATGAGGAAGTTTTGGTAGTTGTTGGTTGTGTGAGTTTTTATTAGGGTCGATATTTGATTGTTTAGGGTTTCTAATTGTGTTTTGGTGAGTTGTGTGGGGTTGTTTTGGCGTTTTAGTGCGTTCCTTTGTTTTATGAGAGAAGTGATTTCGGGGGAGAGGTTAGGTTCGTATTTTTTAATGTGGCCTTTAGGGATGTAGATGTTGGCTGCTTTCTGGATTGTGTGGGTGAGATGTTGGATAGCTGATTTGAGGGAGGATATGTTTGTAATTTCGTTTGTTGTGAGGTTTTCGTCTATGTAATTGGAGAAACCGGTCCAGTCTGCTTTTTTGTAGTTGGTAAATGTAGTTTTAGATTTGTGAGTGGGTTTGTTTTTGATGTGGTATTTTATAATTATTGGTATGTGGTCGGAGTTTAGATCGGTTTCGGTGGTCCAGTGTAGAAGAGGGTGAATGTTTGAGGAGCAAAAAGGTGATGTCTGGTGATGTGGGGGATTGGTTGGATTGCGGGGGGATTCTGGTATGGAGGTTTTTGTTGTTAAGTATGTTGAGATGTTCCAAGTGTTCGATGATGTGTGTTCCTCTTTGGTCGGAGGCTTGGTTTTTGTACCAGGTCGGGTGGTGGGCATTGAAGTCTCCGCATAATAGGAGATTAGGGAGGTTTGTTATTGTAGTAAGGTTGGGTAAGTAGTTTGATGGACAGTGTGTGGATGTATGGTGTGGTATGTACAGGTTTACTAAATTGTGCGTAGTTTTATTTAATTCTATTGAGAAGGTTTGGATTTTAGATATGTTGTCAGATTGCGTGTTTGCATGTTGAGAGGATGTGTTGGAGTAATTTATAGAGTTGTGGATGAGAGTTAAAAGTTTGTGATGGTTGGGTTTGTGTTGGGAGTAGATGGAGTCGTATTTGTAGAAAGTAGGGGGGAGTTGGTTTGTTGGAAGGTGGGCTTCTTGTATAAGCGCAATGTGGATGTTGTGTTTGTGTAGGAATGTTTCTAGTTCTTTGTGTTTGTTGTGGAGGCCGTTTATGTTGATTTGTAGGATATTTAGTGTATAGATGTGGGAATTACGATTGATAGGGTTTAAAGTGGTAGGGGGGGTGCAAATTTGACAATTCCAATTGTGGTTTGTAGGTGGGAGTCTTTGAAATGGGGAGCATTGTCTGTGGATCCACTTGTGACAGTTTTTGCATTTTATGGAGTCCCTTCTGACTATTTTGTTGCAGATCGGGCATTGCCAGATTACAGGCCCCGGATTTTCCTCTATGTCGCCGGCTTTAAGTAGGAGGAGGAGGAGATACGCCAGCCTAATCTCCTCCTGAAATGGAAAAAAGGAGAAAGTATAGTAGGAGAGAGTGTTGAGAGATAGATTTGAAAGATCTCGGATTTCTCCGGACTGCGGCGAGGAGAACTTCCTTCGCTTGTGACCCCAAGCTTGCTCGGTGTGGGGGGAGTGAAAAGGCTTTGCAGCAGCATCCTGCGGGGCTTCTGTATCTGAAATCCAGCCGGATACTGATGTCGGTCTTGCCACGTGAAGGCACCTTTTCTGAAGATATATATATATATATATATATATATATATATATATATATATATATATATATATATATATATATATATATATATATATATATATATATATATATATATATATATATATATATATATATATATATATATATATATATATATATATATATATATATGAAGGGCAAAGGCCTGAGCTGAGGCCTACTAGTTTGCATCAGAGTAGGGGAAATACTAGAAACATAGTAAAGTTAAAGGCCGGCATGTCCCCATACACGCGTTTGAAAGGGTACAGGTAATAGGAAATTGAGAAAACTAATAAAGGGAGTGTTTCCGATTTTATCGATACAATACATGTAAGATTGAACATAGCGGTTAAGTATGGGGTCATAAGAATTGAACAGAGAAAGTATGAGACTGTGTAGAAATATGTCCACCTAGCCCTTATCAGTGGAGGAGGTATGCCACGGGAGAGTTCAGAAAAGCAGTATCCGTTATAGAGACAGAGAGTAATGCAACGATTCTACTGCAGAAAAAGACTGGAGAGAGTTAGTGAGAGCGACAGAGTAAATAAGAAGGCATGTTGTTAGGACACCGGTGTTTGAGGATGACGTGGTCGAGAGATTCAGCGAGGCCCCGTCATCCAGCACGCTTGCCGTGGTGCATGCTGTGGGCTTAAGTCCATAAGATTTCCATATGGAAGGTTCTGCGGGAATACAACCTACATGTGTTCCACTTTCAGAGGGCTCAGTCCCTGAGACTAGGCGATTATGCACCTAGTTCGCACTTTGTACAGTGGTTCCTTCATCGCTGTGCAAATGATTCCGCCTTCTCCACGCACCTGTTATTCACAGATGAAGTCTACTTAACTCGGAACAGTTATTTTATAAGCAGAATTGCCACTTCTGGGAGTATGCGAACCCACATGTGGTTGCTGTTCGACATTACCAACAACGGTTTCCCATAAACACTTGGACTGGAATTATTGGCTGACATTTGCTGGGACCTGTAATCCTGCCAGCATAGTTAACGAGAGCTGCGTACATGCAGTTCCTGCAGTCCGTACTTCCTGACTTACTGGACAACATACCGCTTGCGGTGCGTGATGAAGCCCCAGAACACTTCTGTATTGATGAGGGGTCGCAGCTAACCCTCCACTTTGGGGAACATTGGATTGGACGTGCAAAACCTGTTGCGTGGCAGCCGTGTTCACCTGACCTGACGCCCCTTGACTTTTATCTTTGAGGACATGTCAAAGGTATGCTGTATGAAACTCTAGTTACCTCTAGAGTTCAGCTGATTGCCCGTATCAATGATGCGTTTTAGCAAATCACCCAGAATCAGGCCATGCTCGACAAAGTTGGATGGTCGTTACTGCGACGTTATCAGGCATGTAATGAGACGCAGGGTATACTGTTTGGACACACATTGTAATGTAAACATGCCTTCCAATAAAATGTATTATGTACATCTGTTAAACTGTTACCTTTTGCTCAGCTCCGAGACCGACTGGTTGGAGGGTATATGTACTTAACATGAAATGTTCATCTCTAAACAACCTATCAGTCCTACAAGTTTGTGAGGTCATGTAACACCCTAAATATATTATATATTATATATATATATATATATATATATATATATATATATATATATAATATATATATATATATATATATATATATATATATATATATATATATATATATATATATATATATATAATTGTTTGCGTAGGTTTTTTTTTTACTCGTTGATTTCCAAAATATAAAATTTTATTTTAGAGAAATGAATATTTAGAGTTAGGTTAGGTTAGAAAAATAATGTATTTTCACAGTCCACGCACACTCTTAACAAAGGTTTGATACTCTTATCACATGATGATGATTATGTTATTTTTACACTACGAAACTCAAAATGATGAAGTAATTTCATATCTTTTTAATTTTGTGAGTAAGTTTAAAGAACACTTGACATTTGAAAGGAGTCCAGCACTTTTATTATAAGGAAAGATAATTTGGTAATTATATTAAAT
This sequence comes from Armadillidium nasatum, assembly GCA_009176605.1. NCBI lineage: Eukaryota > Metazoa > Arthropoda > Malacostraca > Isopoda > Armadillidiidae > Armadillidium > Armadillidium nasatum. The sequence continues at coordinate 28,937 of SEYY01000363.1, forward strand.
TGCATGTGAAGCTTAAAAAGTAAAGTGCATTAAAATTTTTTTCATTGTTTTCATTTTAATTTTAAAAAATATATTTAAATTTCTTTTCATTATTTTCATTTTATTTCAGCTGGTGTCTGAATACTTTTAAATGAATCAATTACCCGTTTAATGTATAATTATAATGATCCGTTATATATATATATATATATATATATATATATATATATATATATATATATATATATATATATATATATATATATATATATATATATATATATATATATATATATATATATATATATATATATATATATATATATATTAAAGACAAGAAGAACTGAAAGAAAATATGAAAAAATTAGATAAATGGAAGAAAGATCTTAGAGCACGATTAGAGAAAAAAGAATTAGAGGCTAAACGCTTAATGGTAACTTTATAATTTTTTCCATTATTGCTAATATTTTGTATGTACTTTACTGTGTGTTTAAAGGGATGACCGTCAATATATTATTTTTAGTAGTAGTAGTGGTAGTAAAAGGAGCTAAAAGTTTGAATCTAAAGTTGTGTGAGCAGAAGACTTTGTCTTTTCTTGTCTCATCTCTTTATTGTAATTTTTTGTTTTCATAAATTATATAGAGCATTTAGATTGTGCATTTCAAAAAAATTTGAGTTTTGGTAATTTTATTAATCTAGTTACTCAAGCGAAAGTTAAAATGATGATATTAAACATAGCACTTGGGGATTTAAAATTGAAATAGCAAGATTAAATTGTAATAAGATTCTTTGTTTTCACAATAAGATGATATTCATTTATACCATGTTCTTTAAAAATTAAAATAACTATTAATATTTTCACTTAAAACGATGACTGTTACTATAAATATGTACATAATTTTTATGTGCTTCTGTCCAATGACATTCAATTTCATAAGTTTCAGCAAGCCTTTTAAATATTAACTGTTGCTGCAAAGTTAACCCTTTCTATTTTACTTTTTTTTTTTGTTTTTTTTTTTGTAATACTATTACATTTTTCAATCTTAATCTGTCAGCAACGAATTATATTCTTTGTCTTTCGAACTTTTGCTACTCTGATGGAATCTTTTGTAATTTATCATTTAACTTTTAAACCTTAATTACTTAATTAATTACCATTCAGTGCGAAATTTAGAATTTCTTGCTAATATATGTATAGATAAAACTCTGGTTAAAACTAAGCATTTTTTTTAATATATCGAAACTACAGAGACGAAATGATCTGAAATTAAGTTAATTGGATGAATTGAAGAATGAAAAACGAGTTTGTACATAAAAATCCAAAAATAAACAATATTTAAAAACAAAAAGACTTACAAATGCAATGATTTTACAACATATCATCTGACTTCAAGGATGTATTGTTTGTTGATTGGCTATATATATATATATATATATATATATATATATATATATATATATATATATATATATATATATATATATATATATATATATATATATATATATATATATATATATATATATATATATATATATCACTTTCTTTTACACTGTCCCTCCAACTGTCGCCCCAAAATCTTCTGGGGCATCACTTCTTTGAAAGATCTCTGGACGAGACCGACTGCGGCGGGAGGCTTCATTAGCGAAGTGTGGCCGCCTCAACAAGGGGTGGTCAGGGGGTGAGAAGGTAAAAAAGGTAAGGTAAGATATATATATATATATATATATATATATATATATATATATATATATATATATATATATATATATATATATATATATATATATATATATATATATATATATATCAAATCCTCCGGTGGGCAAAATTGGAAAAATTCTATCCTATTCGATGGTGGCCGACATGTCCAGAGACACGGCGTTCGAAAGTATGCAAGTCAAAGGAAGTTGGGAAAACAGATAAAGGGAGTGTGTTCCAGACTTTACCAGTAGAGTATATGTAAGATTGAGCATAGCGGTTAAGTCTGGAGTCGGAGAATTGGACAGAGAAAGGATGAGACTGTGTAGAAAGTCGTGTCGCACGAACCCTTCTCAATGGAGGAGGTATGCGACGTGAGAGTTCAGAAGAGCAGTGTCCGTTGTAATAGCGATAGTAAAGAGAGAGTGACGCAACAATTCGATGGGCAGAAAGAGATTGAAGAGAGTTAGTAAGAGCAGGAGAATTAATGAGACGAAAAGCCTTAGACTCCACCTTCTCAAGGAGAGCTGTATGAGTGGAACCACCCCAGATGTGCGAAGCGTACTCCATACAGGGGCGGACAATACTCAAATAGAGAGCAAGCAACTGGGGTGGCGTGAAATAATTCTGAAGGCGCCTCAGAACACCCAACCTCTTAGAAGCTTGTTTAGAAAGAGAAGTAATGTGATCTTTTCAAGAAAGATATCGAGAAAAGGATACGCCAAGAATATTTGAGTTGTGTGTTTTCGAAGAAGACATCATAGTTGTGTGGAAGTTTGTGTTGAGTGGAGAGGTGGAGGAACTGAGTTTTTGAGGCATTGACAACAACCATATTTTCTCTGCTCCAATTTGAAATAACTGAAAGATCAGAGGTTAGTTGCTTTTTCTTCTCGAGTCTATCAACTGCTGTTGGGTGGGGCCTTTTTTCGAAATGGAAGAGGTAATGACGGGTAGAGTTATCAGCATAGGAGTGGATAGGAGGCGAGGTAATAGAAAGAAGGTCATTAATGAAAAGCAGGAAAAGTGTTGGGGATAGGACAAAACAATGAGGAACACCACTATTAATAGATTTAAAGGAAGAACGGTGGCCGTTTTCAACAATTGCTATAGAACTACCGGAAAAGAAATTAGAGAGAAGGATAGACACCGAAAGAGAGAAGTTTGAAAATCAAAGCTTTGTGCCAGATTCTATCGAAGGCTTTCGAAATGTGCAGCGCGACAACAAAAGATTCAACGAAATGCCTAGGAGCGGAGGACCAAGAGTCAGAGAGAAGGAAAAGAAGATCACCAGTAGAGCGTTTCTGACGAAAGACATACTGGCGATCAGAGATAAGATAAGAAGAATTGAGATGTTTCCAAATCTTCTTTTTAAGGATAGATTCGAAAACTTTAGACAGAACGGAGGTCAAAGAAATTGGACGGTAGTTGGAGGGTTGAGAGGGTTCCACTTTGTTCGGCACAGACTGAATGAGCGCACGCTGAAGGGAAGGTTGAAGTAGAGAGATAAAGACGAAATAGTTTACCAAGACAGGGTGCCAGCTCGGAAGCACAAGTTTTGAGAACCACAGGAGGAATACCATCGGGACCATACGCCTTCTTAGTATTAAGCTCAGCTCAGAGAGAGCAGAAATGACTTATATAGAAGAAATTCTAATTTTAGGCATATATGAGTTGAGGGGATTGAAGGAGGAGGTATAGCTCCGGAATCGTGTGTATATATATATATTATATATATATATATATATATATATATATATATATATATATATATATATATATATATATATATATATATATATATATATATATATATATATATATATATATATATATATATATATATATATATATATATATATATATATATATATATATTATAAAGCATTACCAGGTTGATGCATCATCTGAATTTTAAGAAACTCTTAGTTATAATGCTCTCTCCAACAGCTCCACCATGCCCTATACGTACTTTCGGGCACTTTAATCATGCTAATTGGGGGCAATGTGCCGCTTCTTTGCTAACTATCATTGGAGTGAATTTTTCTTTGTCTCGGGGGACGCTTCTGTCTCTGCGGAAAAGGTAATAGCCGTAATCCTCGACGGGATTTGCAGATTCATTCCATCTTCAACTAAATCTTTTTCTCTTCAAAATCCATGGTTCGATGGCAACTGTTCTCTTGTCCTTCGGGAGCGAGACGATGCTTATTGTGAATGGAAAAACTCTCCTTCTCCCATCACTCTTGCTAATTTTCATTCAGCTTGGAAGCATTGCAGGGATGTGCTTCGACGGACGAAGCGTACTTTCATAAAAAGAAAGTGCGCTGACCTCCATGGCTCTCCTACTGACAAAATTTCTGGCCTCTTGTCAAAAAATCTCTAATAACTTCTAAAAATCTACCTTTCCTCTTATTCGTTCTGATGGTTCTGTAGCTAATACTCCCTCTGAAAAGGCTAATCTCTTCGGCCTCCTTTTTTCATCTAATTCTACCCTGCTTGATTCTGGCATCCCTCCTCCTACTCCTTCTCCTCTCAGGCGTCCCATGCCTCTACCTGTAATTACATACGATCGGGTGCGTGGGATCCTGAAATCTATGAACGTCAGGAAAGCCAGTGGCCCGGATGGCATTCCCCCTCGTGTTCTGAGGGAGTGTGCTTCCGAGTTAGCGCCTGTCCTCGTTCAGCTGTAATTTCAATGCCTTAATACTAATACTTTCCTTCAATGCTGGAAGCGCGCATTTGTTCAACCGATCCCGAAGAAAGGTAGCCGCTCTGACCCTTCCTAACTATCGACCTATAGCTCTCACTTGTGTTCTGTCTAAAATTTTTGAAACTCTCCTCAACTCTCATTTCCTGGATCATTTGGAGTCTCATTCTCTTCTCTCTGATCACCAGTATGGCTTTCGACGCTCGAGGTCAACTGGTGACATACTTTCCTATCTTACTGATCTATGGTCTTCTTCCCTTAGGGACTTCGGGGAGTCTTGTGTAGTGGCGCTTGACATATCCAAGGATTTTGACCGGGTATGGCATGCGTCGCTGCTCTCCAAGCTCCCTTCCTTTGGGTTTCCTCTTTCCCTTTGCTTACACTTGTCTAGTTTTCTCTCAGATCGTTCCATTTCGGCACTTGTAGATGGAGCGACCTCTTCCTCCTTTTCTGTCAACTGTGGTGTTGCTCAGGGTTCTGATTTATCTCCAACTCTATTCTTACTTTTCATTAACGATCTTCTCAACTGCACTTCTAACTCTGTTCACTCTTATGCTGATGACTCAACTCTACATTCTTCTACTCATTTCAAATCTACTCCCTCTTTTGCTTCTAGAGTTGTTTCTCGTCTTCAACTTTCCGGTTCTATTCGTGTCGATCTGGATGGGATTTCCAGGTGAGGTCATAGCAACCTTGTGAAATTTAACTCTTTAAAAACTCAACTTCTTCACATCTCCCTCTCAAAATCACCTCCTAATTTTCTTATCCTTTTCGACGGCTCTCCCTTCTCAACTGTAAATAACATTAACATTCTTGGTCTAGACATAAACAACAAACTGTCTTGGAAACCACATATCACAATGGTTGCTAAAGCGGCCTCTAAGAAGCTGGGAGTTCTGTTCAGGTTGCGAGAATTTTTTTCTTCCGAGCAGTTACTCCAAATATATAAGGGTCTTATTCGCCCTTGCATGGAGTACTGTTCTCACATTTAGGGGGGCTCCGGCTCCTCCTTTCTTTTGGATAGGGTTGAGTCTAAAGCTAAAAGATTAATAAACTGTCCCCTACTTTCAAACTCTCTTGACCCTCTATCTCTTCGACGTGACGTTGGCGCGCTATCTCTTTTCTATAGGTACTACAATGGCAGGTGCTCGAGGGAACTGGCCTCTCGCATTCCTCCACCGTTGCGTAATCCTCGTTGCACAAGGGTGCCCTACTTTCGCACCAATTTTGTGTGGACGTAGGAAGCCTCAAGCTGTCCCGTTGTGGTGCCGCCTGCTTTCAAGCCACCTCTATTCTGTGGAACTCTCTACCATCATCTATTTTTTCACCTGTATTTAATCTTCCTCTCTTCAAGGCTTCCGTCTGCGCCCACCTGAGGGTTGTGCGTTAGGTGTGTTTTTTAAATGAGTTTTCTCCCTATGTGTATGTGACCCCCTCTTCGAAACAGGCTCAGCCCGTGAGTGGTGGCGTTCTGGAAAAAAAAAAACAATTTTAGAGGTAGAAAAATTTACAACATATAAAGAAAACATCTGTATGTTAATTGTTAAAAAAATGTATTGTGTGTAAAGAGTTTTTTTTTTTCTCTCTCTCTCTCTTTCAAATAAATTGAATGCAGTGTTGTCAAATTTATCAGTACAATGATTCAGCTATGTCAAATGGATTTTAAATTACAAAATTGCACCATTGTCAAATTTATAAAACTTTGTCTTTAAATTGGAAATGAAATAAATTATCTTTACTTTCAATGAAAAACTAACAATGAATTTAAATTGTGTTAATACAAATCACACAAAATAGAATCTGCAGTAACATTTTTAGGTCGCGTCTAAGCTTTTTTCAATTTTTTTATTTAGATGTTGAGATGTTTGCCAGATTAGGCCCATTCTTTGGCCGTTAGCATACATTACATTTCAAGTCTAGGATGAGTTGACTTGAACTAGTTTGTTATATCTAACAAATTAATTTGACTTAACCTAGCCAAAATTTACAACATATAAGGTTTCCACAATTAAACCTTTTCTAATAAAAAAAAAAAAAAATTTCTAAATTCATTGCGTGTGAATGTTATCAGATTTCTAGAATGTGGTTCTAGTTATTGTAACAATGGAAGATACACCATTGTTACGATTTTGAACTTCACACTCATTTGATAATATTTTATGAATGAAATTTATAGTAAAAAGAATAGGCAGTTTTGAATACAGTGTGAACGTATTAAGATCAATTCGTTTGGTAACAGAAAGTAAGAAAAAGAATACTTCGTAGATAAATTCACGCGATACGTAAATTATAATTTAATAGTATCCTAGTTAAAGAAGTGAGATACTTAAGCGACTGACCTCTATTAACCGGGGTCATTCTATATGATCGTCATTTCATTGATTGTAATCTACAAAAGTAGAAACCCGACAAAAGGGTTGATAGAATAGATTAACAGGAGAAGTTGAATACCTCCTGAAAGAAAGTGAATAATGAAATTGAATAAAGTTAGGAGAAGTAGAATTCCTCCAGAGAAGAGTAATAGGAGAAGTTGAATACCTCCTGAAGAGAAAAACGAAATAGGAGAAGTAGTATCCCTCCTGAAAGAAATTAAATAGATTGGAGAAGTAAAATTCCTCCAGAAAAGAATAACAGGAGAAGTTGAATACCTCCTGGGAAAAGTAATAGGAGAAGCAGAATACCTCCTGAAAGAATAATTAGATTGGAGAAGTTGAATACCTCCAGAGAAGAATAATAGGAGAAGTAGGATTCCTCCTGAAAGAATTAATAAATAGGAGAAGTAGGATTCCTCCTGAAATAAAATATTCGAACAAGCGAAGCAGAAGACTTCCTTGAAGAAGACGATTATATAAAGGAATTATTAATTCCCTTTATTGAAGTTATTTTCTTTAGATCGATTAAAGGGAATATTATTTTATCGAATATTTATTAACCACCCCTAGACGATTTTGAGAGATTTTTAAGAATTCCGGGCTCACAAATCAGACGTCAGTCTACTCCAGACTACGTCTTGTGACAGTTATAACCTCAAGATGTCACGGACCTTTGTTCTTTTACGATGATGAAAAAATATTTAGATCGGAAAGGTTTCTCCGCCTGTCTTTACTCAGAAGTTAAAAATGAAAATAATAATTTTTAATGATAGAAAGAAATGTATATAAAACATTTTTTTGAGCTTCTTTTTTAATTTATTTAATGATATATATATATATATATATATATATATATATATATATATATATATATATATATATATATATATATATATATATATATATATATATATATATATATAGCGTCCTTTATGATTTTTACGCTTTTAAAATAACGTCTCGTATATTTGAAAAGTGAAGTCATCTCCTCCAATTGGCTCAAAAGTTGACACTGAATTGGCACAAACCTAGAGAAAATAGTTTTATGTAAATCGTGAGCTAACAACCAAACACAACCTAACCTAACTTAACCTAACCTAACCTAATCTAACTAAACCTAACCTAACCTAGCTAAACCTAACCTAACCTAACCAAATTAAACCTAGCCTAACCTAACCTAACCTAATCAATAAAATAATTTATTTTCAATAGTAATTTTGTATTTCTGAAAAAATCTCACTGCATCAGTTTCATTTAAAATATTCTTATCAAACCAACAGAAATTATATTCACAATTCATTTTCAACGATCCACATCTTTCACATTAAATCGAGAATATGAGTGAAATAAATTAATTTTAAATTTTCTTTTGCAAAAATTACTTGCGGTGAAGCGCAAAAATTGTAAAAAAAGGACATTTTTAAATTAATAATAAAATTAACAATAAATAAAATACCAATCTTTCCGATCTAACTATTTTTTCATCATCATAAAAGAACAAAGTACCGATGTTACTTTTCATAATTTCTGTAAAAATGTGTTTTTTTTTATTTGAAGTAGCTTTCAATTTATATTGTGTAAATAAATCTTTTTAAAAGTGTTTAACAGCGTAATTTTTTATGAATTGCTAATTTTTCGGGTAAACCATGATATTTATATAATTTTCTGGGTTTAAATAAGACATTTTAAAAAGTTATTACATTTAAAATTTGTTTGTATCAGAAATTTTGTGAAATTGGTATCAAAAAAAAAATCTTTAAAATATTTGAAACGTCTTTTAACACACTACGATCGCTACGATACACCAAAATATGCAATTTTTAATGTATAAACTTAATGAAAAATGGAATTATCTGAAGATTCTGGCAACAATACTATTTTTATCTGAAGTTTAAAACGAAAATATAAATGGCTCAGGAACCTCAGGAAATTGAGCTCCCCTCTAATAGTAAGGGAATTTTATTATATGTTTTCTGTAACTTATTAAGGTATACTTTGACCTAACCTGGACTTAAAGAATATACCAATGCTAGCGGGTCAGCAAATAAGCCTAACCCCGCGAATGCTGGCTCTTTCAGCACCTAAACATACCATTTTTAATGTAATATGTAAATACAAAATTAAAATGTTCCGTTTCATAAAGTATAAAAAAAAGTAATTTGTAGAAATGTTTAAAGGAACAAAATTTCATACAAAAGTAGCTTTAATTTAAAAAAAAAAAAAAAACTATTACAAAAAGTAGTATGAAAATTTCTTTTCAACTCTGAAATAGCAATACAATTTCTTAAAATATACCCTGACACTGACGCAGCTACATGGTAATGCTTTTTTTGAAGAGAGAGAGAGAGAAAAAAAAAAGTCAGACGAAATATTTAAAAACTCGTAGTAATTGTAAGTATTTTTTAATTAAAATTTTAAGTTTTTTATTTTGTTTTTGATGTACAAACTCATTTTCCGCTCATCAATTTACCCAATTAATTTAATTTCAGATCATTTCGTCTTTATAGTTTCGATATATTGAAGAAAAAAAAAAAAAAACAGTTGAGCCCGAGTATTGCAAAGATATAACTTATTAACATTGCTGTATTTCAATAAAAATAAGGTGAATTCTTGCTGCCATTTTAGAATGTACATCAGATTTCACAGTTTGATCCTATTATATGTTTTCACCCACCATCTTATTGGTCAGACTAGAATCGCTTAATTAAAATATATTGTTGATAGATGGTAAGATTGGAGCAATGTATATGAGGCATATTAAACTGTTTTGTAAAATGATGTAAATGAAAACAAACTGAATTAATCATTATTTTTTGCATTCATCGCTTATATATATATATATATATATATATATATATATATATATATATATATATATATATATATATATATATATATATATATATATATATATATATATATATATATATATATATATATATATATATATATATATATATATATATATATAATTTTTGTATTAACTTTATATTAGGTTAGTGATTTTATCATTTAGTGTATTGTTTTTATTTATTTTCAGTTCCTTTGTTATTATTTATTTACGTGTTTGTATATTTTTTGTTTTGTTTATTATTTACTGTTAGTATCATTATTATTTGTTGTAGGGTTGTATTGATTGTTTGTTTGCTTATATATGTGTATATAAATAAGTGTGGTTGATTTGGTATAGGGGTGGGTTCCTGGAGGAAGTGATAGTATCCTTGGAAAGGGGGGCCTACCGTGAAGCGTCATAAATTGTGTGAAGTAGTGAGTGGAAGAAATTACATTGAATGTAAAAGGGTTGAATAAAGAAGAGAGGAAATTGGGATTGTGATGGAGGAGAATGGACTGGACGTTTTGGCTTAACTGAAATGAAATTGAAGGGGGAGGGAGAATTGACTTTGAAAAAGTATAAATGGATTTATGCTGGAGTGAATGAGGAGTGAAAATGGTTGAGAGAGATGAGTGGTGGAGATATGTGAATGGGAGTGAAGGTGTGGGAGCTAGAGTAGTCTGGGTAAGATTGAAGTTAAGAAGGGAGTATTGGGTATTTATATGAATTTATTCTCCGGTGGTGGGAGCTAATGGAAGGGAGAGAGAGGCATTTTGGGAGGGTCTGATTGATTGTGTTGAAAGTTTTGATAATAGGGATCATGTTTGTCTGTTGAGTGACTTGAATGCGAGGGTGGGAAATAGGATAAGATAGTAGGATCATTTGGAGTTGATGTGATGAATGAAAATGGGAACGAACTGATTAGAATGTGTGCTGTAAGAGGTCTGACGATAGGAAATACATGGTTTAGGAAAATAGAGATTCATAAGTATACGGGGGTGAACGGAAAAAGGGGGCCTTTGGATTATGTGTGCGTGCGTGAGATAGGGAAGATAGGAGTAGACTGTTAGATGTTTAGGTATTAAAGGGTGCTGCAATGGGTATCTTGGACCACTACTTGGTAGTGGCGAGGAGAGTAAAAGTTAAAGGGGGGTTGTGAGAGAGTGAGAATAAGAGAGAATGTGGTGCGAGTGGAAAAATTGGAAGAGGTGGGGAAGAAAGAAGAATACATAGGAGAGATGGGGAGTAATGAGGTGTGAGTGAGGGAGTTTAAGAAGAATGGGGTAAATTGAAAGGAACATTGGTGGAGGTTGCTAGAAAGGTATGTGGGGTGAAGAGGATAGGGATTGGTAGACGTAAGAGGAGTGAGTGGTGGAATGAAGAGTTGGGGAATTTGGTGAAAAGGAAGAAAGAAGCCTTTAACAGGTATTTAGGAATGAAGGAGGACAGGGATTGGGTGGTATAAAAGGAGAGACGTAGGGAGGTGAAGAGGATTGGAGCAGAAAATTTTAAGGAGACAAGTGAAATGTTATGGAAGGAGGGGAATAGAGGGAGAGAAAAGCAGGGGGAGGATGGTGAATCAATACAAGGAGAGAAAGATGAGGGAGAGAGGTGGAGATAATACTTTAGTGAATTATTGAATGGGAAAGAGGAGAGGAGGTGGAAGTAGCAGTGAGGAAGGTGAAAAAGGGAAAGTCTGCAGGGTTGGACGGTATTTAAGGGGCTGTATTTAATTCCGGCCTAGCTATCTGGCTGGTTAGAATGTTTGTGTGTGTTGGGAAGAAGGGATAGTGCCTCAGGAATGGCAGGATGCTTGTATAGTGCCTATATAAAAAGGGAAAGGTATAAGATGTGTAAAAATTATAGGTTAATAAGTCTGTTGAGTGTGGTAGTTAAGATTTATTGGGAGGGTATTAGTGACAAGAGTGAAACAATTGACAAAAGAGGGGATGGGAAAGGAACAAGGAGGTTTTAGAGAAGGTAGGGGATGTGTGGACCAGGTATTTACGCTAAGGATGATTGGTGAGAAATTGCTTGAAAAAGGTAAAGTGGGGTATGCATGCTTTATAGATTTGGAGAAATCGTATGATAGGGTATGGAGGAGAAGTTGTTCGAGGTGTTGAGAGAGGGATGGGAGATGAGAGGAAGTTTATTGAAAGGGATCAAAGCCTTTTATGATAACTATAGAGCGAGAGTGAGAGTGAAGAAGGAGCTTCCTGATTGGTTTACCGTAGGAGTGAGGTTTAGTCAGGGATGTGTAATGTCCCCATGGTTGTTAAACCTATTGATTGATGGTGTGGTTAGGGAAATAGAAAGAGAAAGGAAGGGTATTTGGATGAGAAGCGGGGAGGGTGAATGGGAGGTAAATTTACTATTGTTTGCAGATGATGCGATGTTTGTTGCTGATTCTGGGGAAAAGTAAAAATGTTGGTGAGAGAATTTGTGGGGAAATGCGCAATTAAAGGATTGGGAATAAAAACAACAAAAAGTAAAGTAATGAGGATTAGGGCTGGGGAGGTGGTTGTCAGAGGGAGGAATGGGTTGGTGTTCAGGTAGGGGGGGAAGAGATTGGAGGAGATAGAATAATTCAAATATTTGAGAATGTTGGCGGATGGAAAAGGAGAGATAGAAAAGGAAATAAAGAATAGTGGTGGAGGGAATGAAAGTGTTGGGCGGGATTAATGGAAGTGTGGAAGAAAAGGAAAACGTCAAAGGAAATTAAGGTACAAATGTTTGAGTATATATATATATATATATATATATATATATATATATATATATATATATATATATATATATATATATATATATATATATATATATATATATATATATATATATATATATATATATATATATATATATATATATATATATATATATATATATATATATATATATATATATATATATTATAGGGAATTAAAGACAAGCAGGTTGAGGATGTCCGTGAAATATTAGGATATAAAATTAGTCCGCATGACCCAAAATTCAAAGAAATTTTAGAAAAAAAGATTGAAGAAGATAAGAAAAGAGCAAAGAAGGAGAAGAAATTAAGAAAAAAACAAATAGAGCTTGAAAGACTTCAAGAAGCTGCTCAGAAAGAAGCAATGGAAGCCGAAGCGTCACACGCAAAATCAAAAACAGTGGAAGAAAATGAAAATAAGACGTCGTAGGAGTTTATTTTAATTGTACTGAATGTAATTTTAATGTAAAGGTTAATTTCAATGAAATGATCATTTCATATTAGCTTCTATTAAACGTTGCTTAATTTACAAATTTTAAAATTATTATTTGAAATTCTTGATAATGAAAAAAATTTGTAACTTATTGCAGTTGTTTCTAGAAATAAAAATTTGTTAAATACTTGAGGATTCTTTTGAAATTTAATTCTTTTTGGTATATTGCATCATCTTAAGCTATGGTTTCCCAAGCTATCCTATGCAGAGCCATTTTTGGCTATGGTGTTCTATTAGAAAACTTTTTAAATCTAATATGAAATTTATAAAATTGACTCAGAATCCACTATTCATTTCTATTAAAGGTTTATCTACAATATAAAAAGCTTTCTTTCTCTATTTTCTAAATTTTCATAGATTATTACAAAATTGTTTAAATTTTTACTGTAAGGGTTGGCATTGTTAGCTAACTTTAACAGGTAAGTTAAAACCCTGTCAAAAGTATTTAGGAAGTTTTAAAAACACCTCTTGAGACCTGTATTATTAATATAAAAACACCGTATATATATATATATATATATATATATATATATATATATATATATATATATATATATATATATATATATATATATATATATATATATATATATATATATATATATATATATATATATATATATATATATATATATATATATATATATATATATATATATATATATATATATATATATATATATATATATATATATATATATATATATATATATATATATATATATATATATATATATATATAGCGAAAACTCACTTAAATACTTGTAATACATACCTTTTTTTATTTGTATGAAAGTTTTAATTTCCTGTCCTTTTCAGTAAAATAATTAATAGTTTTATTACATATTACTTCGTTTTCACAAAGAGAAACCAATAGTTCTTTTTAATTGACATTCTATAGCCAATTTCTATTTGGCAAATATGATTTAATCCGTTTTAAACATGAGAAGGATCTTTCTGCACTACTTGATGATACGGATAGAGTTGCCATCAAGGTTCTCAATAGGAACACTTGATCAGACGCATTACACTGCTCAAGTTCCTTTATTTTTTTAAGTATTCTGGTTTGCATTAACCTCATCTCTTTTCCTGGACCTTTAGTTCATTAATCAATTTTTCTACTCTTACTTCCATTACGAATTATTTTAATTAGTTATATAAAGGTAAATATAACTTAAATAATCTTGTATAAATAAATAATTAACAACACTTTAGCTTTCACTAAATTTTAAAATTAAAACGTGATCACTGGCTGTGATGCGATTTGGCACTGCCAAACGTATGATACTATTATCGTGTGTGTAATATATATATATATATATATATATATATATATATATATATATATATATATATATATATATATATATATATATATATATATATATATATATATATATATATATATATATATATATATATATTTTATATATTTAATTTTTTTTTTTTTTTTTTTTTTTTTTTTTTTTTTTTTTTTTTGTCTCCTCTGGTGGGCAAAGGCCAGAGGCCTACCAAATTCCACCACAGTTAGGGAACATTCGGAATCTGGTCGCTAATGGCTAACGTGACCCGATACACGGCGTTTAAAAGTGTGCAAGTCAAACGAAGTTGGGAAAACGGATAAAGGGAGTGTGTTCCAGACTTTACCAGTAGAGTACATGTAAGAGTGAGCATAGCGGTTAAGTCTGGGGCCGGAGAGTTGGACAAAGAAAGGATGAGACTGTGTAGAAAGTCGTGTCGCACGAGCCCTTCTCAATGGAGGAGGTATGTGACGGGAGAGTTCAGAAGAGCAATGTCCGTTGTAATAGCGATAGTATAGAGAAAGTGATGCAACGATTCGACGGGAAGAAAGAGACTGGAGAGAGTTAGTAAGAGCAGGAGAATTGATGAGACGAAAAACCCTAGACTCCACCTTTTCGAGAATAGCTGTATGTTTGGAACCACCCCAGATGTGAGAGGCGTACTCCATACAGGGGCGAACAACACCCCTATACAGAGCGAGCAACTGGGGTGGCGTGAAATAATTCTGAAGGCGCCTCAGAACACCCAACCTCTTAGAAGCTTGTTTAAAGAAAGAAATAATGTGATCTTTCCAAGAAAGATCACGAGAAAAAGAAATACCTAGAATATTGAGGACAGATGAAGGTTTGAGTTGAGCGTTATCGAAGAAGATATCATAGTTGTGTGGAAGATTGTCGAGTAGGCATTGAAAACGAAAATGTTATCTCTGCTCCAATTTGAAATACGAGAAAGATCAGAGGTCAGTTGCTCCAAGGCCATCCTTCTTGAATCTATCAACTGCTGTTGGGAGGGACGTCTTTCAAATTGGAAGGAGTAATGAAGGGTGGAGTCATCGGCATAGGAGTGTATAGGAGACGAAGTATTAGAGAGAAGGTCATTGATGAAAATTAGAAAAAGAGTTGGAGAAAAGACATCCTTGAGGAATATATATATATATATATATATATATATATATATATATATATATATATATATATATATATATATATATATATATATATATATATATATATATATATATATATATATATATATATATATATATATATATATATATATATATATATATATATATATATATATATTTTGCTCACATTTTCAATGTTTCCTGACAGAAGAGTTAAAGTTACTATCTTTATTCCACCTTCCTCACTTCCTCTCGAAAATAAAAAAAAAACTATAGAAAGATGTGTCTCACTAGCCTGTTTCATTGAAAAGGGTATGCGACTGTAGAGTTCAAAAGAGCAGTGCTGGTTGTAATGAGCGATAGTATGGAGAGTAACTCAAAAATTTGACTTGCACAGAGAAATTGGTGAGAATTAGTGTGAAAGAACTGAAAAGACTTAGACTCCATCTTTTCAAGAGCATCATGAGTGGGATCATCCCAGATGTGTGAAACGTACTCCATACAGTAAAATCAAGACACCTATGACAAGGAAACAAATTTAGAAGGAGCCCCAGAACATTGAACATCATAGAAGCTTGCTTTCAAAGAGAAGTATTTTAATCCTTTAAAGAAAGATTAAGAGAAAAAGAAATAGCGAGAATATTTTAGAACAAACGAAAGTTTGAATGGTAATGTCAGAATTGCATTGAACGTTGTATCGAGTAGAAAGATGGAGGATCAGAGTTTTGGTGACTGAAAATCACCAATTTTTCTGTGCACTCTGCGAGAAAGACCATAGGTTGACTACTCCAGGGTCACTCTCCTAGCCTTAATTGCTGTTGAATAATATATATATATATATATATATATATATATATATATATATATATATATATATATATATATATATATATATATATATATATATATATATATATATATATATATATATATATATATATATATATATATATATATATATATATATATATATATATATATATATATATATATATATATATATATATATATATATTGATGGCCAAAGACCAGGCCTACTAATTTTAAACAGAGTTGGGGTAATACCTGAGCCTAATCCGTAAATGCCGACATGACCCGATACACGGCGCTTTATAGTGTGCAAGTCAAAGGAAGTTGGGGAAACCGATAAAAGAGTGTGTTCCAGACTTTACCTGTAGAGTACATGTAAGGTGGTGCATAGCGGTTATGTCTGAGAGTTAGACAGAGAAAGAATGAGACTGTAGAAAGGCGTGTCGCACGAGCCCTTCTCAATTTAGGAGGTATGTGGCGGGAGAGTTCAGAAGAGCTGTGTCCATTGTAATTGCGAAAGTACAGAGAGGGTGACGCAACATTTCGACTGGCAGAAAGAGGTTGATGAGAATTTATGAGAGAGGGTCAACTGATTAGTTGAAAAGCTCTAGACTCCACCTTGTCGAGGAGAGCTGATTGAGTGGAATACCTCAGCTGTGTGAGGCGGACAACAACCCTATAAATTGAAAGCAACTGGGGTGGCATAAAAAATCACGAAGGCGCCTCATAACACCCAGCCTCTTAGAAACTTGTTTAGAAAGAGAAGTAATGTGATTCTTCCATGAAAGATCACGAGGGAAAGAAACACCGAGAATATTAAGGACAGATGAAGGCTTGAGTTGTGTGTTTTCGAAGAATATGTTCTAGTTGTGTGGAAGGTTATGCTGAGCAGAGCGATGGAGGAACGGAGTTTTTGCGACATTGACAACGTTCATGTTTTCTCTACCCCAATTTGAATTAAGAAAGATTAAGGGTCAGTTAATCCAAGGCCACCATTGTAACGTCAACAGAAAGGAGAAATGAAGGGTGGAGTCATTAACACGGGAGTGGGTAGGTGAAGAAGTAATAGAGCATAAGTCATTAATGAAAAGTATAAGAAGTCTGAGGATAGGACAGAAACCACTCTAAGAAACCCCACTGTTAATGGATACAAAGGATGAAGGGTGACCGTCTACAACAGCAGCTATAGAACGATCGGAAGGAAAATCAGAGAGAAGACTAAAGAGAGGAGGATAGATTCCGAAAGATGGAAATTTAGAAATCAAAGCTTTGTACCAGACCCTATAGAAGGCCTTTGATATGTCCAGTGTGACAGCAAAAGATTCACCGAAATGCGGAATATCAAGAGTCAGAGAGAAGGAAAAGATCACCAGTAGAGCGTTTATTATGAAAGCCATACCGGCGATCAGAGATAAGTTTAGAAGAATTGAGATGTTTCCAAATCCTTCTGTTAAGGATAGATTCGAAAACTTTGGAGAGAGCGGGGATCAAAGAAATGGAACTGTATTTGGAGGTTTGAGAGGTTTCCGCCTTCTTCGGCACTGCTGAATGAGTGCATGTTTCCAGCAAGAAGGGAAAATTGAAGTAGAAAGACAGACGAAATAGTTTATCTAGGCTG
Source organism: Armadillidium nasatum (assembly GCA_009176605.1). Classification (NCBI taxonomy): domain Eukaryota; kingdom Metazoa; phylum Arthropoda; class Malacostraca; order Isopoda; family Armadillidiidae; genus Armadillidium; species Armadillidium nasatum. The sequence goes on from SEYY01000363.1 coordinate 46,622, forward strand.
GGTGCAAGATCGGAAGCACAAGTTTTGAGAATCACAGGAAGGATACCATCAGGGCAGTACGCCTTCTTAGTGTTAAACTTAGAGAGAGCGTAAATGATATCTTTAGAAGAAATTACAATTTTAGGCATAAATGAGTTGGAGGGAGGATATGCTCTGGAATCGACAAAAGTTTGGGCGAAGAGTTCAGATGATTTCAAAACGGCAGTTGTGCCGTCCTAAAATACCAGAGGAGTGAAAGAGAAAAAAAAGCAAAGTCAGAGTTGACATTTTTTTGCAAAATGTCAGAAAGGGCTTGTTGAAGAAGAATCAGAAAGATTGTATTTTCTACGGAGAATAGGGATTTTGGTGTTACGAAGGATAAATTTTGCTCGATTGAGGGATGAAACATAAGTTGGGTGAGTTTCTGGAGTTTGAAGACGATGGTAATCCCTGAAGGCAGCATCCCTGCTGCAGATTGCACGAAAATAAGCAGTTAAACCAAGGTTTATTAGGTTTAGTAAAAGGGAAAAAATATGGAATGTACGCCTCCATACCAGAGAAAATCATCTCGGTAATGTGCTCTGTAATTATCTTTCCATGAAAATCAAAGAAGTACGACCGCAAGTCCAAAAAGCTTGAGGAACCGAAATTCCACAAACGTTTCCTCGCACTAAGATGGGGTCTTCCTTTCTAAAGACTTTACAAAATAGAAGAGGATACAGAGATAAGGTGACCTGAGAAGCTAAGAGGCGGATAGAGTTTGACACTCTAAGGAGAAGGATTAGAAGTTAGAAAAAGGTCTAGAATGTGGGTTCATCTCCAAAACGATGAGATACGAGTAAGTAGCTGCACCAACTGCTCAAGGTCATTTTGGATAGCGAAATGGAAGGTATGTTCACCGGCTGTATCATGAGAGCTAGGAACATTGAAATTATCTAATATAATAATTTCAGAGAAAGGAGATGAAGAGAGAATGTGCTCTATTTTGGAGTTAGGATAATCGAAGAATTTAGCATAGTCAGTAGAATTAGTAGATAAATAAACAGAACAAATGAATTTAGTCGTAGAATGGCAAGAGAGCTTAATCCACATGGGGAAAATTCGGAAGTCTCCAAATTAGAAACAGAAGAATAAACAACATCGTTGCCCACGTACCCACAACAACCGCCTTCTCTATAAATTGAGGATAGAGTAAGTATGAAGAAGCAGGGTAGGGTTTGCTGTTAGAACGCTCAAACACCTGAGTTTCGGTGAGGTTTAGAAGAGAGGTAATGTTCAAGAAAGTTGAAATTGGACTGAAGACCGCTGATGTTGCAAAAATTTATAGAAAAAAAGACCGAGCATTAGAAGCCGGCTGCAGATTCTTATGGCGCCAACCCCATCGTTGGAGGCCACCAACTCCTAAGTGGAGACGGGGGAAGGCTATTTTTGGAAGCCGCCCCTCGGAGTTTCTTTGAGGCTACTGTTGTTGACGCCGTAATAATAATAATAATTATTTTTTAAAAGGATGTGTGTCTGTAAGTGTTTTTTCGTGTTTGAAGGAAAGCCTATTCCGTGTAGAAGAATGTAGAAATGAGCTCGAAATCGTGCGGACCATTGGGCACTGGAGTATATATTTATTTATTTTTCTTTTTTTAAAGAAATATTCTCAAATGGGAGAAGAAAAAAATACATTCGAAAAAACAATAGATTTTTGGCTTTTTGCTAGTCCTGTTTTTAAACACGCGTTAACTTTTAAGATTTTCTTAAGTATGATGTTAATATAATTTGACCTTTAATTTTTAAAATTTGGAAATAAAAACTCATTATATTCGTAAAATATATTTTAAAAATTAAAATTATTAAAATTCGAAGATTTAACATTCTCTTCTTAAATGATTTTAAAAGTAGTTTAAAATGTTGACTTGAAATTTAATCAAATAAAAGCGACTCTAAAATTGTACTGTATTTATTTGGCGACTTTTCTGGAGAATCGTTTTTCAGGATTGTCTTGAGCTTGCTCGAAGTGTCATCCAAAAATACTGAGGTTATCACACTTTCAAACTCAGATTCATTTATTTTTTTCGTAGTCTTAAATTTTGAGTTAGAAGAGTGAGCCTCGCAGACATAAACTTTATTTTTCGATGTGTTTACTTTTTGGTTGTGTAATCCATTTTCCAAAATGAAAGGTTTGTTTAAACAGACATCAGTAGAAGTACTTGGGGTTTCTTTCACACCTGTGTTAGTATTTTTCAAATTACTGTTTATGATAATGGATGGTAATTTAGAAACTCTCACAGTTTTAGAGACTTTTCTATCTATATTCGAAATCCCTTTCGCCATTTCAATCTCTGGAGGATTCTTAAATACGTTTTTCACAGGTATACTTCGGGAAGGAAAAATTGATTTGTAGTGATGAAAATTCTTATAAAACTTTGAAGCTTCCTTATTTACTTTTTCATAGTAGCTTTTTAAAAATAAAAATCGTTCCATGTCCGATTTTAACACCAATTTAAAACACAGAGCTTTCAATTCCATGTTATAAACTTTGGCTATGTTTTGAATTTCCATTCTGAAATAAAAGAAAAATAAAATTCCCATTAATTTTACACTTGCGGTATAGAAATGGCAAAAAAAAAAAAAATAAAATAAAAATAAAAAATATAATATATATATATATAATATAATATATATATAAATATATATATATATATATATATATATATATATATATATATATATATATATATATATATATATATAGACTACCTTTTAAACGTGTATCAGTCATGTCGGCCTTTAATTTGATCATGTTTCCGACTTTCCTCCCAACTCTGGTGGAACATGGTAGGCCTCTGGCCTTTGCCCACCAGAGGAGAAAAAAAATAATATATATATATAATATATATATATATATATATATATATATAATATATATATATATATATATATATATATATATATATATATATATATATATATATATATATACACAGGTACGGCAAACCCGTAAGCCCGTGTCTGACAAGCCACGGCGGAATGAAAGGGCAGAACTTTAAAATATTAATGGCCGGGCTGATGGCTAAGAGTAAACCTAAGGCTAATGTTAGCCTTAACTTTTCAAAGTTTTATCGCAATATATATATATATATTATATATATATATATATATATATAATATATATATATAATATATATATATATATATATAATATATATATATATATATATATTATATATATATATTATATTCCCGTGTCTCTAATTTGGAGTCTTCTGAATTCTCTACTTTATGGCTTAAACTTTCTTGCAACTCTACTAAAATTCATTTGTTCTGTCTACTTATCTCCTAACTCTACTGACTATCCAAAATTCTTCGACTATCTTAACTCCAAAATAGAACACATTCTTTCTTCTTCTCCTTTCTCCGAAATCATCATTTTAGGTGATTTCAATGTTCACCACCGCCAATGGCTTTCATCTAGTTCTCATGATCCAGCTGGTGAACTTGCCTTCCAATTTTCTATCCAGAACAACCTTGAGCAGTTGGTGCATCTCCCTACCCGTATCCCTGACCGTCTTGGTGATGAACCCAACATTCTAGACCTTTTTTAACTTCTAATCCTTCTCCTTATACTGTTAAACTCTTTCCTCCTCTGGGTTCATCCGATCATCTTCTTATCTCCGTATCTTGTCCTGTCTCTTCAAGTCTTCCGCAAGAACGGCCCCCGCCTTCGGCGAGGAGACGTTTCTGGCATTTCGGTGCCACTAACTGGTCTGACTTGCGGTTGTACTTCTTCTGATTTTCCATGGAATGATTACTGTTTCCGTGGGAGGGTCCCTCTGAGTGTGCAGAGCGCATAACCGAGGTGATTCTCTCTGGCATGGAGGCGTACATTCCATATTCTTTCCCTTCTACTAAACCTAACAAACCTTGGTTTAACTCTGCTTGTTCTCGTGCTATCCGCCGCAGGGATGCTGCCTTCAGGGATTACCGTCGTCTTCAAACTCCAGAAACTCATGCAACTTATATTTCATCCCGGAATCGTGCAAAATCTATTCTTCGAGATACCAAAAACTCTTTTCTCCGTCGAAAATGCAATAATCTTTCTGGCTCCTCTTCCTCTCGCCCTTTCTGGCATTTTGCAAAAAAATGTCAACTCTAACTTTGCTTCTTCCTCTTTCCCTCCTCTAGTATCTTCTGACGGTTCAACTGCCGTTTTGCCTTCTCTAAAGCTGAACTCTTCGCTCAAACTTTTGCCTTAAATTCAACCTTAGACGATTCCGGAGCTGTTCCTACTCCTTCAACCCCCTCCAACTCATTTATGCCTAAAATTGTAATTTCTTCTAAAGACGTCACTTCTGCTCTCTCTGAGCTTAACACTAAGAAGGCGTACGGTCCTGATGGTATCCCTCCTGTGGTTCTCAAAACTTGTGCTTCCGAGCTTGCACCCTGCCTTGGTAAACTATTTCGTCTATGTCTTTCTACTTCAACCTTCCTTCTTGCTGGAAACGTGCGCTCATTCAGCCTGTGCCGAAGAAGAGGGACCCCTCTCAACCCTCTAACTACCGTCCAATTTCTTTAACCTCCGTTCTTTCTAAAGTTTTCGAATCTATCCTTAACAGGAAGATTTGGAAACATCTCAATTCTTCTAATCTTATCTCTGATCGCCAGTATGGCTTTCGTAAGAAACGCTCTACTGGTGATCTTCTTTCCCTTCTCTCTGACTCTTGGTCCTCCGCTCTTCGGCATTTCGGTGAATCTTTTGCTGTGGCGCTAGACATATCGAAAGCTTTCGATAGAGTCTGGCACAAAGCTTTGATTTCCAAACTTCCCTCTTTCGGAATCTATCCTTCTCTCTGTGACCTTCTCTCTGATTTCCTTTCCGGGTCGTTCTATAGCAGCTGTTGTAGACGGCCACCGTTCTTCCTATAAATCTATTAATAGTGGTGTTCCTCAAGGATCTGTCCTATCCCCAACACTTTTTCTGCTTTTCATTAATGATCTTCTCTCTATTACTTCATCTCCTATCCACTCCTATGCTGATGACTCCACCCTTCATTACTCTTTTCATTTGAAAGACGCCCCTCCCAACAGCAGTTAATAGACGGCAAGGAGGGTGGCCTTGGAGCAACTACCTCTGATCTATCTCTCATTTCAAATTGGGGCAGAGAAAACATGGTTGTTTTCAATGCCTCAAAAACTCAATTCCTCCATCTCTCTACTCGACACAATCTTCCAACACAACTATGATATCTTCTTCGAAAACACTCAACTCAAACCTTCATCTCTTCCTTAATATTCTCGGTGTTTCTTTTTCTCGTGATCTTTCTTGGAAAGATCACATTACCTCTCTTTTCTAAACAAGCTTCTAAGAGGTTGGGTGTTCTGAGGCGCCTTCAGTATTTCTTCACTCCACCCCAGTTGCTTGCTCTGTATAGGGGTGTTGTTCGCCCCTGTATGGAGTATGCTCACACATCTGGGGTGGTTCCACACACACAGCTCTCCTGAAAAGGTGGAGTCTAGGGCTTTTTCGTCCTTATCAACTCTCCTGCTCTTACTAATTCTCTCCAATCTCTTTCTGCCCGTCGAATTGTTGCGTCACTCTCTCTTTACTATCGCTATTACAATGGACACTGCTCTTCTGAACTCTCTCGTCGCATACCTCCTCCACTTAAGAAGGGCTCGTGCGACACGTCTTTCTACACAGTCTCATCCTTTCTCTGTCCAACTCTCTGACCCCAGACTTAACCGCTATGCTCAATCTTACATGTACTCTACTGGTAAAGTCTGGAACACACTTCCCTTTATCTATTTTCCCAACTTCCTATGACTTACACACTTTTAAACGCCGTGTATCAGGTCACGTCGGCCTTTAATTTGACCAGGATTCCCGATTTCCCCCTAACTCTGGTGGAATTTGGTAGGCCTCTGGCCTTTGCCCCAGAGGAGAATATAATATATATATATATATATATATATATAATATATATATATAGTATATATATATATATATATATATATATTATATTTATATTATTATATATATATATAATATATATATATATATATATATTTTAGATCGATATATTTATTTTATGAGATTGTGCTTGCCCACGATGCTGCCATATACATAGATCGTTTGATATATAAAGAAATGAACACGTGTTCAAAAAGTACCTTAAAAATTGTGTAAAAACAAATATATCTATTTTGAAGAAGATGAGAAGAAGAGAAGAGAGAGATAGAGAGAAGAGAGAGAGGAGAGAAATAGAGAAAGAGAGAGAGATAGGTATAGAGAGGAAATGAGATTGATAAGAGGAGATAGAAGTAGAGAGATAGAGATAGAGAGAGAGAGTAGAAGAGATGAGAGAGTGAGAAGAGAGAGAAGAGAGAAGAGAGAAGAGAGAGAGAGAGAGAGAGAGAGGAGAGAGAGAGAGAGGAGAGAGAGAGAGAGAGGAGAGAGGAGAGAGAGATGGAGAGAGAGAGAGAGAAGAGAGGAGTTGAGTTTTTAAGATTGATTCATTCACCCCGCATTTTTTAAGAAGAATTAAAAAAAAAAGAAAGACAAAAGAATATGAAGATGAAGAGAGATAAGGTGAGGCCTAAGAAGAATATAGATATTGAGAAAAAAGAAGAAGAGAGATTGTAAGGAGAAGAGAGTGGAGGAGTTATAGAGAGATAGATTAGAGAGAGAGAGAGAGAGTTAATTAGTTAGTTTCGACGGTAGGGATCATGTTTGTCTGTTGGGGGATTTGAATCCAAGGGTGGGTATAAGAAAGATGAACAGGGTAATAGGACTATTTTAAGTGGAAGGGCTAAATGAAAATGGGACTTATATGATTGAAATGTGTGCGGCAAGGAGTCTTATGACTGGAAATAGGTGGTTAAAAAATAAATATAATTATAAATATACCTGGGTAAGTGGTGGGAAAGGGGATTGTTGGATTTCGTGTGTGTGAGTTGGGAAGCGAAGAGTAGGTTGTTGGATGTCAACGTATTGAGGGTAGCTGTGATGGGTATTTCGGACCATTATTTGGTGGTGGCGAAAATAAAAGTTAAAGAAGGATGGGAGAAAGTGGGTGGAAGGGGGAGGGTGGTGGAGATAGTACAAGTGGAGAGGTTAGAAGAAGAGAAGAGAAGAGAGGTGACTACACAAGAAAGATACGGGAGAAGTGGAAGAAGGTGAGGTGGAAGGGGTGGAGGAGGAATGGAGTAAATTGAAGGGAGCGTTAGTGGAGGTTAAGAGAAGAGTGTGTGGGGTGAAAAAAAGGGAATGGTAGAAGAAAGAAGAGTGAGTGATTGAATGAAGAGTTGGAGAACATAGTCAAAAGGGAAAACGAGGCCTTTTGCAAGTATTTGAGCTCGAAGGAGGATAGGGGTTGGGAGTATAGGGAGGGATGTAGAGAGTTGAAGAGGGAGAAAAGGAGAGTGGAAGAGGAGTGGAGTAGAAAGTTGGCAGAAAATTTTAAGGAAAGTAGTAAGATATTTTGGAAGGAGGTAAATAAAGCGAGGAGAGCGGGGAGAGAGGAGCGGGGAAAGGGAGTGAGGGGAGATGGTGATGTGGTGCAACGAGAGAGGGAGGTGGGAGAGAGATGGAAGAGACACTTTAGTGATTTGTTGACGGGGTGGGAAGGCGAGGGAGTAGTGGGGAATGAGGAGATGTTATTAGAAGAAGAAGGGATTAGTAGAGAGGAAGTAAAAGTAGCAGTGGGAAAGTTGAAGAAGGAAAGAAGGGAGAAATAGATGGTATATATGGGGAGATGATAAGGGTGAGAAAGGAAGAGATAGTTGACTTGGAGAGAGGGAAGAGTGCCTCAGGAGTGAAAAGATGCTTGTATAGTGCGAATATATAAAGGGAAAGGAGATAGAATGTTGTGTGAGAATTATAGGGGGACAAATTTGTTGAGTGTAGTAGGGAAAATTTATGGGAGAGTTTTAGTATCGAAAGTGAAAGAATTATCAAGAAAGAGAGAGTGGGGGGGTGAACAGGGAGGTTTTAGAGAAGGTAGGGTGTGTGTGGATCAGGTGCCTACACTGAGAATCATTGGTGAGAAATTGCGTGAGAAAAATAAAGTGGGGTATGTATGCTTTATGGATTTGGAGAAGGTGTATGATAAGAGATTGTAGGAAGAAGTTGTTTGAGATACTAAGGGAGAGGGGAGTGAGAGGTAGATTATTGAATGGGATTAAATCATTTTATGAGACCTGTAGAGCAAAGGTGGGGGTGAGGAGGGAACTGACTGAATGGTTTAACGTGGGAGTAGGACTGACGGGGTGGGAGGCGAGGGAGTAGTGGGGAATGA
>SEYY01000363.1:54985-75772 GCA_009176605.1 Armadillidium nasatum
TTTGAATGTCTTTGAGATTAAAGGTTTGCGAGCGATAGGTAAATTGAGAAATATTGATAGGTTTAGAAATGAAAAATAAGGGAGATGTGTAAATGGAAGAGAGGTGTAGTTGTAGAGCGGAGAAGGTGTGCTAAAATGGTTAGAAATATGTGTAGAATGAATGAGGCAAAAAAAATGGTGGACAAGATACTTAATCCGAGATGGTGGTAGGGAAGGGAATGCCAAAGTGGAGATGGATGGATGGAGTGAGAGAGATTTTGTGGGAAGGAATTTGAGTTTAGAAGAGGGTAGAAGACTTGCGGAGGACAGAGTGTGATAGAGGGCGGTGGTGAAAGGGTTGAAGGTAAGAATGGGTATGTTTGTAAGGAATTGTAGCACACCCCACGAAAGTGGGAAAGGTGTATATATATATATATATATATAATATATATATATATATATATATATATATATATATATATATATATAATATACTATATTATATTTATATATATATATATATATATATATTTATTACTGATGGCACACGCTTCGTATGCTCCATCAAAATTACATCCACATCCGCACTTGACAGAAATTCACATCCGCATCCGCTTTCGAAATTCAACATCCGCATCCGCATACATTTAAAAAATTCGACATCCTCATCGCAAATTAGAAAATATGCCATCCTATCACTATATATATATATATATATATATATATATATATTATATATATATATATATATATATATATATATATATATATATATATATATATATATATATATATATATATATATATATATATATATATATATATATTTGTAAGAGGGGGCTGCTGCTGAGCATATTTTTCTCATTTCAGGTTGCATGGAATATTCTCTGAAGGATATGCTTAGCTTCTTGCCTTGCCTGTTTATGATGTTTTGGTTTTTGATGCTATGAGCAGTGCCTGTAACTTATAATTATGCATGTGCCATTGTCCTTTGATGGAGAGCATGAAGGGGTGAGTGATGTTAACGTGTTTATATATTTTTTGGATGCGTTAATGTTATTTTCCTATGTCAAATTGTATTTTATTATCATTTTTGAATCGATTTTCTTTTTTGATAATGCAAGTCTTATGAATTAATGTCCTTTTTCAGGACTGAAATATCAGATTGAACTGTTATATACAATTAGATATTATTATTATATATACAGATTATCCAAGATGGCGTATTACCCTCTCAAGGAAGGTTGATTTAAATATTTTGATAATTTTCTATATTTATAATTAATGTTATTTAATAAAGGTTACTTGTATTAATGAATAGCACTGCGGTAAAGATTGTATTTCTAACAGATGCCATTCCAGGGTACCATTCCCTGTGTCAAGTCGTGAATAATACTGTGCATTCAATTTTGCCAATTAACCATCTCGAGAGTTGGTTGAGTACGTAATCTTTGAAGTGACAACCTAGTCACTGGTATTACTATCTGGCTGTAGAATTCAACCTTAACGACATAGACCGTGCCAATCCATAAAATTCTGGTCCATATATATATATATATATATATATATATATATAATATATATATATATATATATATATATATATATATATATATTATATATATATATCCGAGAGAAGATCCGAGTCTCGCCGGGTTATTCTGCACGGCAATTAATCATTAAGTTAAGTTAGCCCTCTCTTTAACCGATTATCGACTATTTACTGTATTTGTCTTTTAATATTTTGTCATTTAAGTGATTTAATCTTAATGATTGTCCTAAAGGTTAAAGTATCTGACCAATGCCAATAGTGTCATAATTACATTGAAAAGATTATGTAATATTTAATATTGGTTAATGTTTATATTCTAATATATTTATTAATCATACTCTTAATTTTTACACTAAATGTAATGGTAATTGTATAAATTAATATTTGTTGCATATTGTATATTTTTTCCTATATTTAACCAAATTATATATTTTTATACATTTTTGATTGGCGTTTCGTTAAGTAGCGTAGTCTCCTAAGTTACACATTTCAGGATGTCCGGCAGTATCGGACCGAAGTGGTTCCTAGATTCTTTTGCGAGACGAATAAAGTGAGCGGGCGCTCGCTGGTATCTTTAGTCGTTCATCTGCCTATCTGACTGTCTATGGTCAATTGGTTTTTCTGTTCGGCTAGGGGTGAGTGTCGTCTATCCACTTACTTTAACAATATATATATATATATAGATATATATATATATATATATATATATATATATATATATATATAATATATACTAAATTTTTTCGACCTCGTTACAGTATATTTTTTCACGTACCTTTTAATTCCAGGAGGCGTTTTTCCATATATGATTTCTTGTCTGCCAAGGATAACTCTTCTGCGTGAATTAACTTCCACTTCAGTTTCCGAGTCTGAAATAATGTAGATTTTATTATAACTAACTTTATGGATAGCAACATCTCACACGTTCAAGGTAATACACAAAACCTAATTTAAATTATTATCAAAGTATGTAATAATGTTCATTACACAGTGATGATAAATTCGTCATCATAAAATCACAAGCAACTGTTTCTTAGGGTTTGTAGAAAAATCTAATGGCTCTCTCTCTCTCTCTCTCTCTCTCGAGAGAGAGAGAGAGAGAGAGAGAGAGAGAGAGAGAGAGAGAGAGAGAGAGAGAGAGAGAGAGAGAGAGAGAGAGAGAGAGAGAGAGAGAGAGAGAGAGAGAGAGAGAGAGAGAGAGAGAGAGAGAGAGAGAGAGAGAGAGAGAGAGAGAGAGAGAGAGAGAGAGAGAGAGCGTGCGTGCGTGTTGGGCATATTGGCAGCTATTTTTTACAAACGGAAGAGTTAGCCCAACAACAATATTAAATATGTAGTAGCGATTTCAGTTGCGTTGCTACTCGCTACTGCTACTTTTTGACACAGAGTAGGGTAAGTAAGCTTTATGGATTTAGAGAAGGCGTATGATAGAGTTTGTAGGAGAGGGGAGTGAGAGGTAGATTATTGGATAGGATTAAATTATTTTATGAGAACTGTAGAGCGAGGGTGAGGGTAAGGGAGGAACTTATGAAATGGTTGGAGTTGGACTGAGGCAGGGGTGTGTTATGTCGCCGTGGTTGTTAACTTGTTAATGGATAGTGTTGTTAAGGGGATGGAGAGAAATGGGAAGAGTGTTACGATGAGAAGTGGAGAGGGTGAATGGTAGGCAAATATCATGTTGTTTGCGGATGATGAGGTGTTAGTTGCGGAATCTGGGGATAAGCTGAGAATGTTGGTGAAGGAGTTTGTGAGGGAATGTGCGTATAATTGAGGGGAAACCCAACAAAGAATAAAGTGATGAGGATTGGAGGCAGGGATGAGGCAGTAAGAGAGGAAGAATGGGAGGGAGTCGAGGTAGGAGGAGAGAAATTTAAGGAGGTAGAAGAGCTTAAATATCTGGGAATTCTGGTGGAGGAAAAATGGGGGATGGAAGGGGAAATAAAGAATAGAGTGAAGAAGGGAATGAAAGTTATGGGGGGAACTGAGAGGTATAGAAGAAGGGGAGAATATCGAAGGAAGTAAAGGTAAGAATGTTTGAGAGTATGTGTCTACCATCTGTAATGTATGGGTGTGAAACATGTATGATGAATGCTAAGATGAGGAAAAGATTAGAAGTTTTTGAGATGAAAGGATTGAGGGCTGTATGTGAATTAAGGAGGGTGGATAGAATCAGAAACGAAAGAATAAAGGAGAAGTGTGGATGGATGAGGGGAATAGTGAGTAGTGGGTGTATTAAGGTTGTATGGGCATACGTGTAGAATGGATGAGGATAGGATTGTGGGTAGAGTATTGAGATCAGAGGTAGAGGGAGGAATGGGGAGGGGAAGGCCGAGGTGGAGGTGAATGGATTGAGTGAGGGAAATTTTTTTGGGGGGAGAGGTTTGAATGCGGACGAGGGAAGGAGAGTTGCATAGGACAGAGTGAGATGGAAGCAGTGTTGATGGGGAAGGGAAATAGAGAGTGGACATGTATGTGTGAGCGAGCTATGACGGGCATAGCCCCACGAGAGTGGAAAAGGTGAGTGGTAAAAAAAAAAAATTATATATTTTTTTTTTTATTTTTATTTTTTTATGTCTCCTCCGGTGGGCAAAGACCAGAGGCCCACCAAATTCCACCGGAGTTGGGAAAGATGTTATCATGGTCGATGGTGGCCGACGTGTCCAGACACACGGCGTTTGAAAGTATGCAAGTCAAAGGAAGTTGGGAAAACAGATGAAGGGAGTGTGTTCCAGACTTGACCAGTAGAGTACATGTAAGACTGAGCATAGCGGTTAAGTCTGGGGTCGGAGAGTTGGACAGAGAAAGGATGAGAATGTGTAGAAAGGCGTGTCGCACGAGCTCTTCTCAATGGAGGAGGTATGCGACGAGAGAGTTCAGAAGAGCAGTGTCCGTTGTAATAGCGATAGTAAAGAGAGAGTGACGCAACAATTCGACGGGCAGAAAGAGATTGAAGAGAGTTAGTAAGAGCAGGAGAGTTGATGAGACGAAATGCCCTAGACTCCACCTTCTCTAGGAGAGCTGTATGTGTGGAACCACCCCAGATGTGCGAAGCATACTCCATACAGGGGCGAACAACACCCCTATACAGAGCAAGCAACTGGGGTGGCGTGAAGTAATTCTGAAGGCGCCTCAGAACACCCAACCTCTTAGAAGCTTGTTTAGAAAGAGAAGTAATGTGATCTTTCCAAGAAAGATATCGAGAAAAAGAAACACCAAGAATATTAAGGACAGATGAAGGCTTGAGTTGTGTGTTTTCGAAGAAGATATCATAGTTGTGTGGAAGATTGTGTCGAGTGGAGATGGAGGAACTGAGTTTTTGAGGCATTGAAAACAACCATGTTTTCTCTGCCCCAATATGAAATACGGGAAAGATCAGAGGTTAGTTGTTCCAAGGCTACCCTTCTCGAGTCTATCAACTGCTGTTGGGTGGGACGTTTTTCAAAATAGAAGGAATAATGAAGGGTGGAGTCATCAGCATAGGAGTGGATAGGAGATGAGGTGATGGAGAGAAGGTCATTAATGAAGAGTAGAAAAAGTGTTGGTGATAGTACAGAACCCTGAGGAACACCACTGTTAATAGATTTAAAGGATGAACGGTGGCCGTCTACAACAGTTGCTATAGAACAGGGATTCTTTCTCTTGCAATCTTAATGTCTCTAACTACAACTTTTTTCACAATTTCCGTCTAAATGGTGGAGTCTGTGCCTATATTAACATTAACACTCCTGTGACACGTCTCGTAAATCTAGAATCTCCTAATTTCGACGTCTTATGGCTTAAAATCTGTCTTCCTACTACTACAATTATCTTGTGTTTCTGCTACTGCTCCCCTAATGGAACAGATTTTCCAGTTTTTTTTCAATATCTTACTACTACTCACGAGACTGTCACTTCTTCTCATCCAAATGCTGAAGTCCTCTATTTAGGGGATTTCAACGTACACCACACTGAATGGTTGGGCTCCTCTCATACTGATACAGGTGGAGGGAGGCCCAATCATTCAGTATTCTTAATGATCTGGAGCAATTGATTAGTGAACCCACAAGCACATTCCAGATCGTCCTAACCAATTCTTGAATACACTTGATTTATGCTTCACCACTACTCCTTCTAGTTATAAACACACCATTTTCCCTCCTATTGGTAACTCTGACCATAATCTTATAGCTCTTAGTTATAATGCTTTCTCTCCAACAGCTCCACCATGCCCTAAACGTACTTTCTGGCACTTTAATCGGGCTAATTGGGGGGCAATGCGCCGCTTCTTTGCTAACTATCATTGGAGTGAATCTTGCTTTGTCTCGGGGGACGCTTCTGTCTCTGCTGAAAAGGTAGGGGCCGTAATCCTTGACGGGATGGGCAGATTCATTCCATCTTCAACTAAATCTTTTTCTCCTCAAAATCCATGGTTCGATGACGGCTGTTCTCTTGCCCTTCGCGAGAGAGACAGTGCTATCGTGATTGGAAAAACTCTCCTTCTCCTATCACTCTTGCTAATTTTCATTCAGCTCGGAATCGTTGCAGGGATGTTCTTCGACGGGCTAAGCGTACTTTCATAAAAAGAAGTGCGCTGACCTCCATGGCTCTCCTACTGATAAAAATTTCTGGCCTCTTGTCAAAAATATCTCTAACAACTTCTGTAAATCTGCCTTTCCTCCTCTTATTCGCTCTGATGGTTCTATAGCTAATACTCCTTCTGAAAAGGCTAATCTCTTCGGCCTCCTTTTTTCATCTAATTCTACCCTGCTAGATTCTGACATCCCTCCTCCTACTCCTTCTCCTCTCAGGTGTCCCATGCCTCTGCCTGTAATTACTCATGATCAGGTGCATGGGATCCTGAAATCTATGAACGTCAGGAAGGCCAGTGGCCCGGATGGCATTCCCCCTCGTGTTCTGAGGGAGTGTGCTTCCGAGTTAGCGCCTGTCCTCGTTCAGCTCTACTCTCTATGCCTTAATACTAATACTTTTCCTCTATGCTGGAAGCGTGCGTTTGTTCAACCGATCCCGAAAAAAGGTAGTCGCTCTGACCCTTCTAACTATCGACCTATAGCTCTCACCTGTGTTCTATCTAAAATTTTTGAAACTCTTCTCAACTCTCATTTCCTGGATCATTTGGAGTCTCATTCTTCTCTTTTCTGATCACCAGTATGGCTTTCGACGCTCGAGGTCAACTGGTGACATACTTTCCTATCTTACTGATCTATGGTCTTCTGCCCTTAGGGACTTCGGGGAGTCTTGTGTGGTGGCGCTTGACATATCCAAGGCTTTTGACCGGGTGTGGCATGCGTCACTGCTCTCCAAGCTCCCTTCCTTTGGGTTTCCTCCTTCTCTTTGCTTACTATTGTCTAGTTTTCTCTCAGATCGTTCCATTTCGGCAGTTGTAGATGGAGCGACCTCTTCCTCCTTTTCTGTCAACTGTGGTGTTCCTCAGGGTTCTGTTTTATCTCCAACCTTATTCTTACTTTTCATTAACGATCTTCTCCACTGCACTTCTAACTCTGTTCACTCTTATGCTGATGATTCAACTCTGCATTCTTCTACTCATTTCAAATCTGCTCCCTCTTTTGCTTCTAGAGTTGCTTCTCGTCTTCAACTTTCCAATTCTATTCTTGCCGATCTGGATGGGATTTCCCGGTGGGGTCATAGCAACCTTGTGAAATTCAACTCTTTAAAAAACTCAACTTCTTCACATCTCCCTCTCAAAAACACCTCCTAACTTTCCTATCCTCTTCGATGGCTCTCCCGTCTCACCTGTAAATAACATTAACATTCTTGGTCTAAACATAAACAACAAACTATCTTGGAAACCACATATCACAATGGTTGCTAAAGCGGCCTCTAAGAAGCTGGGAGTTCTGTTCAGATTGCGAGAATTTTTCTCTTCTGAACAGTTACTCCAAATATATAAGGGTCTTATTCGCCCTTGTATGGAGTACTGTTCTCACATTTGGGGGGGCTCCGGCTCCTCCTCTCTTCTGGATAGGGTTGAGTCAAAAGCTAAAAGATTAATTAACTGTCCCCTACTTTCAAACTCTCTTGACCCTCTGTCTCTGCGACGTGACGTTGGCGCGCTATCTCTTTTCTACAGGTACTACAATGGCAGGTGCTCGAGAGAATTGGCCTCTCGCATTCCTCCTCCATTGCGTCGTCCTCGTTGCACTAAGGGGTGCCCTGCTTTCGCACCAATTTTGTGTGGAAGTGGGAAATCCCAGGCTAGCCCGTTGTGGTACCTCTTTCTTTCCAGCCACCTCTATTCTGTGGAACTCTCTACCTTCATCTATTTTTCCTTCTGTATTTAACCTTCCACTCTTCAAGGCTTCCGTCTGCGCCCACCTGAGGGCTGTGCGTTAGGTGTGTGCATTTGCATGTGTTTTGTCTCTGTGTGTGTGCCCCCTCCTTGAAAAGGGCTCTGCCCGTGAGCGGTGGCGTTCTGTAAAAAAAAATAAAAAAAAAAAAAAAAAAAAAAGAACGACCGGAAAGGAAATTTGCAAGAAGATCACAGAGAGAAGGATAGATACCGAAAAAGGGAAGTTTAGAAATCAAAGCTTTGTGCCAGACTCTATCGAAAGCTTTCGATATATCCAGCGCTACAGCAAAAGATTCACCGAAATGCCGAATAGCGGAGGACCAAGATTCAGAGAGAAGGGAAAGAAGATCACCTGTAGAGAGCGTTTCTTACGAAAGCCATACTGGCGATCAGAGATAAGATTAGAAGAATTGAGATGCTTCCAAATCTTCCTGTTAAGGATAGATTCGAAAACTTTAGAGAGAACGGAGGTCAAAGAAATAGGACGGTAGTTGGAGGGTTGAGAGGGGTCCCCCTTCTTCGGCACAGGTTGAATGAGCGCACGTTTCCAGCAAGAAGGGAAGGTTGAAGTAGATAGACAAAGACGAAATAGTTTACCGAGGCAGGGTGCAAGCTCGGAAGCACAAGTTTTGAGAACCACAGGAGGAATACCATCAGGACCGTACGCCTTCTTAGTATTAAGCTCAGAGAGAGCAGAAATGACATCTTTAGAAGAAATTCTAATTTTAGGCATAATTGAGTTGGAAGGGGTTGAAGGAGGAGGAATAGCTCCGGAATCGTCTAAGGTTGAATTAGAGGCAAAAGTTTGAGCAAAGAGTTCAGCTTTAGAAGAAGGTAAAACCGCAGTTTTGCCGTCGGAAGATATTAAAGGAGGGAAAGAGGAAGAAGCAAAGTTAGAGTTGAAATTTTTTGCAAAATGCCAGAAAGAACGTGAAGAAGAGGAACCAGAAAGATTATTGCATTTTCAACGGAGAAAGGAGTTTTTAGTGTTACGAAGGATAGATTTTGCACGATTCCGGGATGAAATATAAGTAGCGTGAGTTTCTGGAGTTTGAAGACGACGGTAATCCCTGAAGGCAGCATCCCTGCGGCGGATAGCACGAGAACAAGCAGAGTTAAACCAAGGTTTGTTAGGTTTAGTAGAAGGGAAAGAATATGGAATGAATGCCTCCATGCCAGAGAGAATCACCTCGGTAATGCGTTCTGCACACTCCGAGGGACCCCTCCCACGGAAGCAATAATCATTCCACGGGAAATCAAAGAAGTACGACCGCAAGTCCAACCAGCTTGCGGCACCGAATTGCCACAAGTGTTTCCTTTCCGTAGAAGGGGGTCTTTCCTGCGGAAGACTTGAAGAGATAGAAGAGGATACAGAGATAAGAAGATGATCGGAGGAACCCAGAGGAGGAAAGAGTTTAACAGTATAAGGAGAAGGATTAGAAGTTAGGAAAAGGTCTAGAACGTTGGGTTCATCTCCAAGACGATCAGGGATACGAGTAGGGAGCTGCACCAACTGCTCAAGGTCGTTTTGGATAGCGAAAAGGAAGGCACGTTCACCAGTTGTATCATGAGAACTAGAAGAAAGCCATTGGTGGTGGTGAACATTGAAATCACCTAATATGATGATTTCAGAGAAAGGAGAAGAAGAGAGAATGTGCTCTATTTTGGAGTTTAAATAGTCGAAGAATTTAGCATAGTCAGTAGAATTAGGAGATAAATAAACTGAACAAATGAATTTAGTCGTAGAGTGGCAAGAGAGACTAAGCCATAAGGTGGAAAATTCGGAAGACTCCAAATTAGAGACACGAGAACAATATATATATATATATATATATATATATATATATATATATATATATATATATATATATATATATTATATATATATATATATATATATATATATATATATATATATATAATAATTTTATTATTATTAAAGTTCACTTCTAACGGGCATTGCCCTATTCTAGGAGAGGAGCTTTTCTAGGCAGTATATACCTAGGATTCCCAAGTGGGATCGAACCGGCGCCCTCAAGCACGTGAGTCAATCACTCTACCGTTTGGCCCACGGCAGACTTGAGATTACATATATGTCTACCATACTTGTAGACTGGGGATTACATATATGTCTCTACCATAATGTTAGACTGAATATATATATATATATATATATATATATATATATATATATATATATATATATATATATATATATATATATATATATATATATATATATATATATATATATATATATATATATATATATATATATATATATATATATATATTCATGAATTTTATCGGTTGAGTTTTTGAAAACTGATACTGAATCCTTATTGTATCAATTTTCAATGACACAATATCCAATATACCAAGACAATTATCACTGATTTCATGGCATTTATCTCGAATTTCTGGGTAATGTTAAAATTTTCTGATTCCACTTTGATTAAAAAAATTGACCTCATAAACATTAAATTTTTCACTGAATTCTAAAATAAAAGCTACCCATTTTTGGTCGTTGTTGGAACAAACAACAAAATCTCCAATTTTGGGTTTAATAACAATTTCACCTTCAACCTGAAATTTCTTCATTATTATGTTTCTTTCCTCTCCAAAAGAATCATATAAGAGTTCAAAGACTTTTTAATTTGTGTCATTTACTGGTACAAATGTGAAAATTTTGTGTACCATTGATGGTTGCAGCTTCATTGAATCTTTTATTCTATACATTTTCTACAATCCCTGCTATAGTTTCACTCTTTATTAAAAAAGAATTCAATATTTTCAACCAAACATTCTATACAAAATTTGTATATATCTTCTACTGTTAAAATCTGACTGGAAAATGTTATTTGCAAGCTAGCTTTTGCTACTGATTTTTTTAAAAATGTCATTAATTCCGTCGTAGACACTTTTTCCACGTTATGTTGTAAAAAAGTGCCAATTGCAAATAATTCCAAAATCCTTTAAGTGACTGCAAATGTTAATGAAGTTTTTGAATTTATACTGTCATGAACATTCATCTGTAAAATAATGAATTTTCTCCATGTTAGGACATTTTAATTTTAGGAATAAGGCTGCATTGGGGGGCAATGCCCCGCTTCTTTGCTAACTATCATTGGAGTGAATCTTTCTTTGTCTCGGGGGACGCTTCTGTCTTTGCTGAAAAGGTAGGGGCCGTAATACTTTACGGGATGGCAGATTCATTCCATCTTCAACAATCTTTTTCTCCTCAAAATCCATGGTTCGATGACAACTGTTCTCTAGCCCTTCGGGAGAGAAACAATTCTTATCGTGAATGGAAAAACTCTCCTTCTCCTATCACTCTCGCTAATTTTCATTCAGCTCGGAATCGGTGCAGGGATGTTCTTCGACGGACTAAGCGTACTTTCATAAAAAGGAATTGCGCTGACCTCCATGGCTCTCCTACTGATAAAAATTTCTGGCCTCTTGTCAAAAATATCTCTAACAACTTCTGTAAATCTGCCTTTCCTCCTTTTATTCGCTCTGATGGTTCTGTAGCTAATAATCCTTCTGAAAAGGCCTCTTCGGCCTCCTTTTTTCATCTAATTCCACCCTGCTCCTCCTACTCCTTCTCCTCTCAGGTGTCCCATGTCTCTACCTGTAATTATTCATTATCGGGAATGGGATCCTGAAATCTTTGAACGTCAGGAAGGCCAGTGGCCCGGATGGCATTCCCCCTCGTGTTCTGAGGGAGTGTGCTTCCGAATTAGCACCTGTCCTCGTTTAGTTCTACTCTCTATGCCTTAATACTAATACTTTTTCTCTATGCTGGAAGCGTGCATTTGTTCAGCCGATCCCGAAAAAAAGGTAGTCGCTCTGACCCTTCTAACTATCGACCTATAGCTCTCACTTGTGCTCTATCTAAAATTTTTGAAACTCTTCTCAACTCTCATTTCCTGGATCATTTGGAGTCTCATTCTCTTCTCTCAGATCACCAGTATGGCTTTCGACGCTCGAGGTCAACTGGTGACATACTCTCCTATCTTACTGATCTTTGGTCTTCTAAACTTAAGGATTTCGGGGAGTCTTGTATGGTGGCGCTTGACATATCCAAGGTTTTTGACCGGGTATGGCATGTGCCGCTGCTCTCCAAGCTCCCTTCCTTTGGGTTTCCTCCTTCCCTTTGCTTACTCTTGTCTAGTTTTCTCTCAGATCGTTCCATCTCGGCAATTGTAGATGGAGCGACCTCTTCCTCTTTTTCCGTCAACTGTGGTGTTCCTCAGGGTTCTGTTTTATCTCCAACTTTATTCTTACTTTTCATTAATGATCTTCTAAACTGCACTTAGAACTCTGTTCACTCTTATGCTGACGACTCAACTCTACATTCTTCTACTCATTTCAAATCTGCTCCCTCTTTTGCTTCTAGAGTTGCTTCTCGTCTTCAACTTCCCGATTCTATTCTTGCCGATCTGGATGGGATTTCCCGGTGGGGTCATAGCAACCTTGTGAAGTTCAACTCTTTAAAAACTCAACTTCTTCACATCTCCCTCTCAAAAACACCTCCCAACTTTCCTATCCACTTCGACGGCTCTCTCGTCTCACCTGTAAATAACATTAACATTCTTGGTCTGAACATAAACAACAAACTGTCTTTGAAACCTCGTATCACAATGGTTGCTAAAGCGGCCTCTAAGAAGCTGGGAATCCTGTTCAGGTTGCGAGAATTTTTTTCTTCTGAGCAGTTACTTCAAATATATAAGGGTCTTATCCGCCCTTATATGGAGTACTGTTCTCACATCTGAGGTGGGGGGTTCTGGCTCCTCCTCTCTTCTGGACAGGGTTGAGTCTAAAGCTAAAAGATTAATAAACTCTCCCTTACTTTCAAACTCTCTTGACCCCCTATCTCTGCGACGTGACGTTAGCGCACTATCTCTTTTCTATAGGTACTACAATGGCAGGTGCTCGAGGGAATTGACCTCTCGCATTCCTCCACCGTTGCGTCGTCCTCGTTGAACTAGGGGTGCCCTGCTTTCGCACCAATTTTGTGTGGAAGTGGGAAACCCCAGGCTAGCTCGTTGTGGTGCCTCCTTTCCAGCCACCTATGTTCTGTGGAACTCTTTACCATCGTCTATTTTTCCTCCTGCATTTAATCTTCCACTCTTCAAGGCTTCCGTCTCTGCCCACCTGAGGGATGTGCGTTAGATGCGTTAGAGTGAGTTTTTTTCATGTGTGTGTGTGCCCCCTCCATGAAAAGGGCTCTGCCCGTGAGTGGTGGCGTTTCTGTAAAAAAAATAAATAAATAAATAAATAAAATATATATCATTGAAGTTCTATGCTTTGTATCTGCATACACAAAACAAAAATTTGAACGTGTGACGTTATTTTCAGAACTATTTCTATAGTATAATACAAATTTGGATGCGGAGTATACTGAGAATTCTCTCAGTGGAAGCCTCGAATTTCGTCTTGTACTATATATGAATAATTTTCTGCAAAATTTATATTTGTTATATCGTTTTCAAAAAATCATTTTGGATTTTTTGCAACAAAGTGATGTCTAGTTAAATTATTAATTTTTTTTGCACAATGAATCTAAGAAATCTTCCGAAGACTGTACACCTTCTTGTAGAATACACCTATCAGTCAAAACCCACTGTTTGTATTTAAATTATCCACAATTAAACTGTTCTAAAGGTTTGAGAACATTTTTTATTCTAATTTCTCTTTGACGCCTGGTGAACAATTGCATCATGCACTTTCTGTTGTAATATTACAAACTTTTTTCTATTAATAACTACTGTCGAAAGTTGAAGCTTTACATTTTGGCGCTAACTACACATACATACTGTGTGTGTGTTCCTGCTCTTCCTATTGACAAAATACGGTTTTTTGGTCTTAAGCTAGCAAAGCTTGAAAAACCAATTCTTGGAGCACCATGAGATTCTTTGTACAAGGTATATACTTCCTTTAAATTCATAAGGACTTATCTTTTTTGTACTCTCTTTTACACCCTTATTCCACATACTTATGCAATTTTCTTTCCAGCACAAATTCTGCTAATGTTATCTGACCAATAAAATTCTTTCACATAAGCTTTTATTTCTTTTGAAATATATTTTCCTTTTCATACGTTTTATTTTGGCGATAATGCCATATTGCTTTGTAATCTTTTTGCTTTTAATAATCTAATAATCTAATTAAAACTCAATAATCTTTACCTACATATATTATAGTTTTCTCTATTTTCTTTTCTTTTTTGTAAGGTTATAAATTAGCATTAAAAAGATACAGATAACACGAAAGTTATTTTCTTAAAGTATATAAAATTTATAAATTAAGAATAAGAAATCAGTGAAATCGAATGAAGCATTGTAAACTGTTGTTGAATACATTGATGTTTCTTGGTGAAATGAGCATAAGTCTGGCATAGAAAATATTGTCTTTTGTAGCCGCATTAGAGATTTTGTTTATACTAGACTGCACTTATTTGATTCGACATTGATTATCTTTGGAGATAATTAATTAATTAATCATTCTTGTTAATCCTTTTGATTTAATCATACATAGGTTATAATTTCATTTGTCCAAGTTCTTTAAAAAAAAAAAAAAATAAAAAAAAAAATATATATATATATATATATATATATATATATATATATATATATATATATATATATATATATATATATATATATATATATATATATATATATAGTGGAACTCCAATATTCGTCCCCGCCAGTATTCGTCTTTTTCGATATTCGCCGATCTTTCGTCAAATATTTTTTTCGATATTCGTCCTACCTACGAAAGCCTATAACCTTACAAATAAAAACTCTTAATAACAATCATTGTTTTTCTTATCCAAAAGGTAAATTTCTTTTTAAAATTTTATTTGTTTAGCATTTATGTAGGCCTACACAGTATTACGTATTATTTATGGCAGTACGCTGTTTAATATGTACTGTAGTTAAATTGTACAGTGTTTGAAATGATTTCGGAGATCGATTCTAGATTGAAATTTTTTTTTTGTTAAAGAATAGATAGGCAAAATTCGAGGCTGGGAACGAATTAATCCATTTTTAGTTAATTCCTATGGGAAAATTTGTTCGATATTCGTCTTTTACGATATTCATCATCCCCTCGGGAACGGATTAATGACGAATATTGGAGTTCCACTTTATATATATATATATATATATATATATATATATATATATATTATATATATATATATATATATATATATATATATATATATATATATATTATATATATATATATATATAAAGGAAAAAAATTAATTTCTCTTTCTTTTCTATTATTTATTTATTAGACGAATAATTATATAATTTATATTTTATGCATAGATACTTCCTGGGCATTAAAGCAAAATAAAGTGGGAATATAGTTATACAGAACACCTTTCAGAAATGTAAGTCAGTCTATACAGTATAACCATATAAGTTTCAAGTGCAATTGTTAGTCTAGGATTGCATGAACATTAAGTTTATAGCTTGATTGATCATCCTGAGAATTAATACTTTTCTAATTATTTAGATAAAAAAAATGTTAAATTAAATTCAATATTTTCAATAAAAATTTAAATAAGTGAATTTACTAAATATTTAAAATTGTATCATTTCTAAAATTGATGAAATAAGAGTTTTAAGTAAGCCTATATGTAGATAGAATAGGAAGAAAAATATCAGCCACACAAGCTCATCATAAAATGAATATTATTGACATTTTTATTCAACAAATAGTGCTCTGTTTCAAGTTTTGATCTGAGAAAAATATTATTTGAAGTTCAACTTCACAACATAGTGGTAGCAACTTATTTTAATCTTTAACTCTATTTTTTTGGATTGTTGTTCGAACAACAAAGCACATTATGGTTTATTAGATTCTGTTTTTACGTAATCTGAAGAAGTAATACATTGAATAGTGGAGCCAAAGCCAAGATTTACAACTGCTTCACTTCAGAGTCAGATCTGAGCTGAGCTGAGGCTCATGATGCTGAAGGTGAACTTATTTTCTCTGGAGCCTTGATGGAGCTGGAGCTAAGGTCTTCAATGGTCCAGAGATGGAATCGAGATTTCCAGAGCCAACAAAACACTAGCTAGCACTCTCTTCAACATCCATTAATGCCTGCATCATATCATCTGGAGTGTAAGATTTTTGGGACACCTATTTTCTTTTGGTAATCTTTCTGGTCATCTGATGAAGAAAAAGATAGTAAAATTAAATCACATACATTAAATATAAATAATAATATTTTCATAAAATATATATACAAGTAAATGCAAAACAAATAAGTAAATATATCAAATTATAAATTATAATTAAAAAATACATGGTCCCTTTTCCCCTCACACTGTGATCTGTTTTGCCCCAAAGCAATAAAATATTAATATCTTAAAAACTAAAAAGAAAATTACAATGCTCAACATAATGCTCTTACCTTTAAGTTTTTGTTTAACCACTTAATTGAAATTTTTAAAAAACACTTTTACTTTTTAGGTGTAAATCTTACAATATTTTGGCATTTTTTAAAAAAATTTAACCTGAAAAAATTGAAAAATGTTTTGGAGTTTTAATTATAAATTATTAAATTTCTTTCTTAATAGCATAAAGACCATTAAAAAAAAAAAAAAAAAAAAAAAAAAAAAAAAAAAAAAAAAAAAAAAAAAAACATTAAGGAAATAAATTGTTTATTATCAGAAATGTTTTTTACTTAAAAT
This sequence comes from Armadillidium nasatum, assembly GCA_009176605.1. Lineage (NCBI taxonomy): Eukaryota > Metazoa > Arthropoda > Malacostraca > Isopoda > Armadillidiidae > Armadillidium > Armadillidium nasatum. Next base: position 71,538 of record SEYY01000363.1, read on the forward strand.
TAACAGGTGAAGTGGATTCCTCTTCACCCATGTTAACCCTTTTGTCCAATTTTACAGTATATATAACAATGAAGATAGGTATTTGTGATTTTTTTTATTCATGTTAATCTAGCACCACCTTTTCAGTGTTCAATAGCCACCTCTGTTCACATAGTTATATTTAAAAGTAAATAAAATCAGAAACCTACCTCCAAATATATCTAATTCTTCATAGCCCATTGGCAGAAACATTAATTTGAAAGATTCTGAAGCATTCAAAGTAACAAATTTGAGTTCTTTCAATTATTTACACCTTGTATGAATGTGGAATGTTTTGAGACTTCAACTATTATATATACAATCTCATTAATGAGTAAAGAGCTTACACTATTATTTAAATTCAAAGATCTATTTTTACACAACTGCATAATTTCTCTTCATTAGAATAAAAAAGAAAGACACAACAATAATACTCTGAAACATTAATAAGTAAACAAAAATTAAGCAAGTTGATGATTTGCATGAAAAGGATTTCAGTATATAAAAAACAACCAATAGTTTAAAATTTATATACAGGTATACATTGCATAGTACGGTTTCACTATAGTACGAATTATTAATTTTAAAATTAGTAAATTTTTTATAATGTGAAAAACGAAAGCATACTTCCTGCTCAGTCTGTATTTTAAGATAACTGCACTGTAAACACACTGTTTACTATTCAGTATTCAACTAAGCACACTACATTTAAGTTGTTATTATTCATTTTCAGTTTTTTTGAATTATGATCACCTTTTTTTTTTTTTTTTTTTTGTATGAAAGGAAGAGGCCAAAGAAGAAACCAGTGCTAACTTCAATATTAAAATTTTTAGTAATAAAAAATGAAATCTTTAAATATTTTTTGGTTCAATATTACATTAATAAAAGCTTTAAATATATTAGTAGTTTAATTATTTATTCAGATCATTTTATTACTCATTTTCAGCATGGAAATCATCATTAATACAGACATTGATAAACGAAAAATATGCTGACAAAAAAATTTTTTTAATTGGAACCAATTAGTTTTTCCTATAGCTTACATTCCTCAAATAGTGAGGTTTCAAACAGTACAGGAAGTTGCTGGAACCAATTATCCGTACTATGCGATATATATATATATATATATATATATATATATATATATATATATATATATATATATATATATATATATATATATATATATATATATATATATATATATATATATATATATATATATTGTGAGCCTCTGTGCTCAATCTCTATTACTGATATTTTTAACAGATAGATGTCATGGAAGATTCTCAATAAAGATCCTTAATATTTTCTAAGGGATAAAATGATCTTCCCGTCCATATATTATTTTTCTGGGGGATAAAATGATCTTCACGTCCATATTTATCTAGCTAAGTCTTTCTTTTGTTTATTGCATTCTGGGGTTAAGGAAGTAATTTCTGTATTTTTCTTTACAGATAATTCTTTACAAATATACTTTAAAAATAGATAATATAAACAAGTATATATATTTTTCCAATAAAAACACTAAAACAAAGTGCATAAATATCAATAAAAATATAATTAAGGAAAGAGATAAAAAGAAAGAAAAACTGTGGATTATTCTCAATTGATTGGAATACCTACAATCCAGACAATCCACGTAAGTGTTTGTTCATTGATTGTTGTTTATATTACAATAACAACAAATTGTTCAACATACCTTTTAACAAATTTTACTTCTTTTCGTAGTTCCGGGGAAGGAACTACCTTCACACGACTATTTATTCAACCTTATAAGAAGAATCCTAGTTCCTTACATTCCTTCAAAGTCAATAATTGACTTCAGGTAATTCTTTATTGACAATCAACTCGTCAATAACATTCCTGTCAGTTCTGAACCAGAGCTCTAATCTGTTCAGCTCTTTCCTTAACCTTCCTCCAAGTTCTGACCTTGTTGTCAAGAGTTTATTCATTGTCCATTATTATCATCATCATTCAATATTGGTTCCGAATTAAACACCTTTACCAATTCTCCGTGTTTTCTTCAACCTTGAACTACTGAAAAAGTTCTTGTTGTGCTCGTTGCATTTGCTCTTTAATGTAATCCAAATAGCACTCGCGGAAGCACTGGAAGTCATCTGTTCGCGAACGTAGATAGCAGCATTACCCAACAACCTCGTGTCCTGACGAAACTGAGAAGAGGACACAGCAGTTCGAGTCCCGACATCGTCCATCACTCAAAGGCGAACCGGACGACTTGATTGAATCAACCAGAGCTTACTCCTCATCAGTGGATTTAACCAACGGTAGGTGAAAAGAATTAAATTTTCATATTTAAATTTAATTTAAATATATCATCGTAAGTTTATTTTTCTTTTGTTTGGATATTCACAGTTGCGCATATATATATATATATATATATATATATATATATATATATATATATATATATATATATATATATATATATATATATATATATATATATGAACCGACCGGAACCCCGGCCAACCCCCGCCATTTTAACTGACCCCGGCCCGGCCCCGGCCAAAAATCAGGGAAAACCAAGGTTGCCAGCCGGGGTTAAAATGGCAAATTATACTTAAATTTTTTTTTTTTTTTTTAATTTTCAGCCGATTCTGCTGAAACTTTCAGTTATATAGATTTTTTACTGGTAAGAAAAGTCCATTTCTAGCGTTTTTCCAAGTCTATTACGGTTAAAAGTTTTTTTTTTTGAAATTTTACCCTTTTTTAATTGAACGGCGGTGCCAAACCACTTTTAGAATGAGCTGAAAATTGGACTATTTATTCAAAATTGAATGGGATACAAAAGTCTCTAATAGACTTTTGTTCCCAGAGTTATAGGAAAAATGTTATAAGCCAAAAACTGACCAACTATAGAAAAAAAAATTTTTTTGAACTAAAAAAATCCACCTTTTCAGACAAAATTTTAAAAAAAAAAATACAACTATGACATTTCCTATTTTTGGTGTGTATAGAGGAGGGGTGGGGCTACAAATTCCTCTATGTACTTTATTTGATGACATTCGTTGGTTTTGAGATATAGCCTTCAAAAAGGTCCATTTTTGGCCAAATTTCAAAAATTCCCAAAGTTTGAGAAGCTATATCTCGCTTCAAACAAAGAGCATTTAAATATGCACTAAATAAATATTGTTGCCCTGCCCTCTTCTAAACAATATTCACAAATAAAAAAAAAATAGTAGGTAGCGTTTTTTATAAATAATTTTTTCCTCCAGAAGGGTACGATTTTTGCAATTTTTTTTTCAAGTGCTTATATAACTTTTTTCTAGACGTGATATCAAAAACCTATTCCCACCAATGCAAGAAATTGGGGCAAAGGTATTCAGCTAAATTTTCAGCTCATGTGGACCAGTGGTTTGATCCAGTTATTCATTTTTTCAACTTTGGGTCCAAAAAGTTTCAAACCACTATAGACTCAAAAAAATGCTCGAAATCAACTCAGAGCTTCGTGAAAAAATTCACATACTTTGAAAATTTCAGCTCAATCAGTCAAATATAATAAAAAAAAATTTCAAACAAAGTATAAGAAAATTAAGATTTTTTTTCTTTTCTGTTTCTTTTGACCGCTCCTTTTCTGCTAGTGAATGTTTGTGTTTTGATTTTAGATACTCCAAAAAGATTTGGTTGAAATTTTTTTACTTGTAGCACCCGGAGGTTCCTCTTCTAATTTTCTGACTGCAGATGTTAACATTTAGCTATTTCGAGCCTATCCTGAAACATTGTAAAGTATTCAAATACTGCAGAAGCTGATCTTTTAGCCATATTGACTGAAAGTATAAACAAAATAATAATTTTTAAATAATGCAGCTAAATGATACAAGTTTGATACATGGCAATAAAATAACAATGATATGTATAAATACAGGTTAAATTGATAATTTTATATCTTACATTTTTTCAAACTTTACCTTAGGGTCTTACTTAAGTAAACCTGTTGAATCACTATTATGAATTAGAATATTTTTTTTTTTTAATTTTTGTACTTTTTTTAAACTTTAACTATACAAAACTGTAATTTTTTGATTTTTTTTTTTTTTTTTGAGAAAATGTATATAATCATTAACTTAAGTGAATGTTGGCTATTCTAGGCTATGTTGCTATTGGCCAAATTCCAACCCCGGTCGGTCCCATATATATATATATATATATATATATATATATATATATATATATATATATATATATATATATAT
>SEYY01000364.1:5000-47500 GCA_009176605.1 Armadillidium nasatum
AGTTGGTTATTCGCGTTTCCTTTTTAGTTACGACGCCTTCAAATTACAAGAGTCAGAATTTTAATGCGATTAAGACAAAAAACACTAAACTCCACCTTTTCAAGATCAGTTTGAGTGGAATATCCCAGATGTGTAAGTCATACTTCATAAAGGTGACACTGATACTCCTGTAAAAAGTATGCAATTAGGCCGGGGAGAAGGAATTTTAAAGGCTCCTCAGAACACCCATCGTATTAGAAGCCTGTTTAGCTAGAAAAATAACGTTATCCTTTCACAATCTACAGAAAAAGAAACCCTATGAAAATTGAGAATTGACGAACGGTTTTCTTTGTCTTTTCGAAGAAGACAAACGTGTTTTGGAAGATAATGTAGGGTACAAATGACGAAAGAGCTCAGTTTTTGAAAAATTGTATATATATATATATATATATATATATATATATATATATATATATATATATATATATATATATATATATATATATATATATATATATATATATATATATATATATATATATATATATATATATATATATATATATATATATATATATATATATATATATATATATATATATATATATATATATATATATATATATATATATATATATATATTATATCAAATGATCATATGGGGATAATTTGAGAATGCGTTTTATTACTAAAATTTATTTTCTTAACTTTGTGAGGGCATTTGTAAGTACTCATTTACTTTACAAACTGTGTGCTGACCTCAGGACCCCAAGGACAAATCTTCATTTGGTACGTGTGTGTGCACTGCGTCTTGTGCATTAATCAACTAAGGTGACTCTGCTTATTTTAAATAAGCAAACAAAAATTTCAATACTATTTCCTAATATTTTTTGAATTTATTAAAATATTTTGAAATATTTTTACAATTACACAAATTTATTTACAGATTATATAAAGAAAATTCACACTTCTTCGAATAACTTTGCAGGAGTTCAATGAGGAAATGTCAAACCGGATATTATCATGTGAAAAAACTCATACAAATTAACATTAATTGCGATGCCTTTTTTTAAAGAAGAGATATATGTAAGTCCTTATATTAAATAACAAATGTATCTACTCCACCAATAATATTTTTACATACATACACACAAATATACACTTGTCTTCCTATATGCATGCCCCTCTCTTAAGAGTTAAGACCATGGTAACGGTTTGTAATATATATATATATATATATATATAATATATATATATATATATATATATATATTATATATATATATATATATATATATATATATATATATATATATATATATATATATATATATATATATATATATTATAGAAAGAAACACGCGCTCTGATGATTAGTATATCAAAAGATATTATAAACCACTTAATTAAAACAATAAAAAGTAAAAACTTAAGACAATTTTAACAAAAAGTTAAAACTATATCAAATAGTACATGAATTAAAAAGGAAATCACATAATATTTCGGAGTATTGAATTAAGCTCCCTCTTTAAGATGCGGATGAAGAATAAAGTATTTATTCTTAATTCGCACCTTCATTCTTTCACCTGCACCAAAAATGGAACCTACTGACAATAAATATGAACGTCGGATAACGTCACTATTTCCTTCCTCTCAAAAAAATAAAAAAATAAATAAATAAATAAAAGGATTCATAGAATAGTTTAGAAGGTTTTTCGCTTCGAATCGCTGTGGAAACTAGGAACTTATTAAGCATAGTAGGTGACTCGAATCCCTACAATGATTATGATTATATATTATATATATTATATATATATATATATATATATATATATATATATATATATATATATATATATATATATATATATATATATATATATATATATATATATATATATATATATATATATATATATATATATATATATATATATATATATTATATATATATATATATATATATAATATATATATACTATCTTACTCATCATACCCTAAGAGTAGGCTCGTTAGCCTGTCAGTCGGACCAGCATCATTCTCCATCTTTCTTTGTCCTTCAGAAAACACCCATCCATCAATTCTCTCATCTGGAGCATCTGATGTCTCCTTATCGGGTCATCTATCTCTTACTGTGTGTTCCTCTTGGTCTAGTGCCCTCAGGCCTCCACTCCCATTTTCTTCTAGCCAATCTTCCCTCCGGCATTCTCTCCACGCCTCCTCACCATCTCAACCTTGCTTCATCTATTTTGTTAATCAGAGGTCTTACCGCCTTATCTCTACATATTCTCCGATTCTCTTGTTTCTCGCTCTATCTATTCTGATTTTTCCTGCAATAGTCCTTAGAACATTCATTTCTGCTATCTGAATTCTATTTTCATCTCTCATTGTCATACTCCAAGTCTCTGCACCATACCATAGTACTGGTGTCAGAACTCTTTCAAAGATGACCCTCTTCACTCCATTCCCATCTGTCTAATGTCTTTTAGGACAGGGCACTCCGCCATTACTGCTCTCTTTTCTGCTTATCTCCAGCAAATCTCCTCTTCCTTCAAATATTTCTCCAAGATATTTATACCTTTCTACATTTTTAATTTTCTTTCCCTCAATCTCGATCCTCAACTACTCTCCCTCCTCATGACTCTTTATCATTATCTCTGTTTTACTGACATTTATACCTAAATCGGTTTCCTTTAATTTGCTTAAGAAACATTTCACCTCTTTTAGCTTTTTTCTCGTCTTCGCTTCAACAGGACAGATCAACTGCGTACGCCATGAAACCTCTGTCAGGTCTTGAACTTCTTCCCTCACCTCTCGCAGACAAGGTAGGAGAAAAAAAGCTACACTGTTTTACTCCAGTCATTACATTAAACCATTCTTTGTTTTCATATCCCGTTCTGATATTACATTCAGCGATTTTATACATACTCTCCAAAGCCTTCCTCAGGGTTTCTCTCGTCCCATAGAGTCCCTCCATAGTTTCCCATTGCTTTACTGTTTTAGACCAATGAAAACAATATGCAATCTATTTCTTGTACTCCCATACCGTTTTCCTTCCTCATTCTTAATGCAAAACCAAGATCTATGGTACTCATATTTCTTCAATAATCATATTGGTCCTTCTCAAGTTGGTGCTCTACCACAGATCTTAAATCTTTTTTTCCAGTATTCTTTCTTAGCCTTCCCTTGGTGGTTCATTACGGATATTCCTCTATAATTTTTAGTCTCCCATATATATATATATATATATATATATATATATATATATATATATATATATATATATATATATATATATATATATATATATATATTATATATATATATATATATATATATATATATATACTATACTGATACACAGTAAATAAATTACGAGATAATTATATTTTTTTTGCATTTAAATTATTTAACTGTACAATTCTTTTGTAAGTAATTTTGGGATAATCTTTTAGGAAACGGAAGCGAGTTTAAATAAACAAAATATCAAATTCCGAAATCAATTACAATAATGACTACCGTGACGAGAGAGTAGATTTCATCCCAATACATTCCTGTAATTATGTTCATTAAATATTCCCAACAAAATATAGAGAAATTTAAGCGTTAGAATTAAATTAAACTATTTATCCATTTATAATAGAAGGGAAAGATTGAAATAATCTTACATTTATATTTAAATATAAAGAAAATTGAAACTTTTTTTCATGCATTTAAATACACTCGACCTAATTATAAATGTGTCCAATCATATTCTATCCAATACCGCTTTAATAATTTATCTCTCAATGATTTGCATAAGCTTTATTAAGGTTTTTTAATAGCAAATGCTCATATATAATTTCCTTCGACCATAATAACTTCGTTTCACTTTGAATCTTCAGAACGGTACAAAAACAAACTTCAGAATCATAAAAACTTATTTGATTCCTCCTTCGCCTAAACTCTAAAAACATAATTAAAAAGGTACCACATTACCACGCGCGAACACACGCACACAATTTTGCCGAATCGAAACATCTTTGCAGATCATCTTTCGAGAAAAACAATGAGTGTAATTGAGTTAAATCAGAAAGAAGTGTCAAAATTTATTCTAAAGTTAATTTTATTAAACTATAATGTACTTTTCTTATGTATAAAATGCAATGAGCACAAGTATTTCTCTGTATTTAAGTATTTTTAGATATTTTAATGATAATACGAAAATAATGTAACATCATTCTATAACATAGAGAAGGCAGGATTTTATTGAATGCAAGGGATGCAATGCATCCTTATAAATATTTCAATACATGTCGGTACTTAGTCTGAATAATATCAATTGCATTAAAAATACCGGAACAGATATTACATAAAATGATATCTAAAATCGGAACAACGGGATATGAATTTACAAAGTGAATGAAGTTTATATGTCTATATTCATAAGGCGAAGTTTTCTTTACAAGTATGAAATCATTGAATTACATTCAAATAATTAAAGGTAAAGGTTCGATTACACTGGACGAGTTTACAATGTAGCGAGTAAACTTGCCCAATGTAATATACCCCATTGAGTAAACTAGTTAATAACTCGCTACTCGCTGCTGAACAGTTTAGAACCACCCGGCTATTTTACAATCTACTCGTTGACTTGTAAACTCGCTCAGTGTAATCGACGACTCGCTTACTCGTTCATGAGACTACCAAGAGGTACAAACAATGAAAACATAGAATAAACACTGTGAGTGAAGAGACTAAGCTTGTAATTTAATTTGAAACAAGATATTGAAATATTTGTTCATATTTTGAGACACATTTTTCGTTTTAATATTTAAATATTCGCTATTTTTTAATGTTTCACAGCGAAGAATATTTTTCATATATTTCAAAAAATTTAATAATATCATTGCTATTCCACTTTGACATTTAATTTAAAATTCTAATTAGGCTTGTGAAGAAGGTGGAAACACTCGAAACGAAGAATATACATAATGAGAGGATAGATGACTCAGCGAAGCGAGTAGCAAGTTTACTAGCCCAGTATAATTGAGCCTTAAAGCACTTTTAATAATAATCTATAATTATTATTATTATTTTTATTATTATTATTATTATTATTATTATTATATATATTATTATTATTATTATTATATATATATATATATATATATATATATATATATATATATATATATATATATATATATATATATATATATATATATATATATATATATATATATATATATATATATATATATATATATATATATATATATATATATATATACGAATTTGGTAGCTAATAGTTTCCTACTATAAAGGCAAGATTTTTAAAATTTTACTTTAAATTTTGAATTAATATGTATAGGCATTAAAAGTGTTCCCGATTAGCCGCCAGTGATAATATATATATTATATATATATATATATATTATATATATATATATATATATATATATATATATATATATATATATATATATATATATATATATTATATTATATATATATATATAATATATATAATGTTGTGTGTGTGTGTGTGTGTGTGTGTTCTAAAAGGCCATTTCAACCGTTCTCTTTTTCAGAAGTTGATAAATCTGTTTAAGACTTTGGAAAAAAGAAATATTGTTGTGATTTATTATAAATTTAATATCAAACCTTGAATTGGGTTTAAAAGTTCCCACCGGAAAGATGGATTGACAAAATGAATGACCATTCAAACCACATGCAACCAATATATTAGAAATATCACAAAACTATTCATAGGTTCTGGTAAAAGGAGTTCCTCTTTTAACAAGAAAAATAATAAATAATAATTAATAATAATAATAATAATAATAATAATAATAATAATAAAAGATTCGTAAATTTGTTTTCGTCTTTTATACGTAAGAAAATAAAACCAAACTTTGGATTTGACCTTATAACAACAAATGGTTTTCAAAAATGAACAAAAAAGCAAAATGTTCTCACAAAAATAATTATAACTAAGAATTAAATATTTTAAAGTAAAATATATCAAATTTATTTGAAAAAACTTTATTCCTATCTAAATATCTCAATTAAAATGGATAATTACGGTAATTATTAACAAAATTCAACTGTATTTATAATGCATGTTGCACACGCGTACAAACGGATATATATATATATATATATATATATATATATATATATATATATATATATATATATATATATATATATATATATATTTTTATATATATATATATATATATATATATATATATATATTATATATATATATATATATATATATATATATTATTCATTTCAACCTTTCACACAATCGTGTGGTAATGTCTATCGCAGGGCCCATTCAATTCCCACGCTCACCCACCACCAATTTTTTTCACTCATTCCTTTCCTCTATCAGTCGCACACCCTCCTCCAAGGTCATTCCTCTATTTTTTAACAACTCCTTGCACCACTTATCAAACCTCCTTTCGGTCTCCCCCTATCTCTCACAATCTATATTTCTGATACAAACACCTTTTTTACCATTCTCTCTTTATTAATTCTACAAACATGACCAAACCAACTCAGCATACTCTTTTAAGCTCTTCCAACCAAGCTCCTTCTCCATCCACACATTTCCTTTATTTCTAGCATTCCTAACTCTACTCTATCACTTCTACTAATACCACAAGCAGCCTTTTCATCTCGAAAACTTCAACCTCTTTCCTTTTCTTCGCATTCAATCTCCATACTTCGTTCCCATACATGACCACTGGTATACAACATCCTTCAAACATCTTCACCTTCACTTCTTTTGGCAGCCTTCCTCAATTCCAAATATCCCTCAAACCTCCCAACACCTTCTTACCTTCTCTTATAGTATGCCTTACTTCATCGTCCTCGTTACCATCCCTCTCTCCAAAAATCACCCCAGATACTTAAATAAGCTAACCCACACCAATCTCTCCCTCCCCACTTTAATTTGCATTTCATTTCTCTCGTCCTCATCCCTAACATCTCCCCTACCATTTTTCAACTCATTGCATCCCTTTACAAACTCATCCACTAATAGCTTCAAGCCCCCTTGAGTCTCTGCTAAAAGTACATCATCATCCGCAAATAGCATCACATTGGCATCCCAAATACCTTGTTCATCTCTCATTCTCACCCCTCTCCGTAGTCTGTCCATCTTTTCCACCACTTTGTAAATAAATAAATTAAAAATTCCAAGAGATATTGCCCAACTCTGCCTTAATCCAATATTACATCAAAAAACTCAGTTTCCATTCTAATAACTTTCAAACACGCTCTACAATTCCTATACAATGATCTAATACCTTCCCTTACCCTTTCATCAATTCCATACTCACTCAAAACCTCCCATATTTTACTTCTGTCTACCCTATCACAAGCTTTCTCTAAATCCATAAAGCACATGAACACATCCTTTCTTTTTTTATCCCTACTTTCTTCTTCAATCATTATTAGAGTAAAAACCTGACCCATACACCTTGCCTTCTCTAAAAAAAAAAAAAAAAATATTCTTTTCCAATTAACTCATCCATCCCTATCCTATTCATTAAAATTATTCCATGCACTTTCCCCACTACGCTCAGTAAACTTATCCCCCTGTAACTTCCACACTCAAATTTATCATCTTTTCCTTTATACAATGGGACCATACAAGCATCTTGACAATCTTTAGGCAATAAACCCGTTGCCCAACATTAATTAAATAATCTAGCCAACCATTTTATCACAATCACTCCCCTCCCCTCATCCAACAACATCTCTCCACTTATTCCATCCAAACCTGTCGATTTACCCTTTCTTACTTTCCTCAGTGCTTTCAATATTTCTTCTAACGAGATTCCCCCTTCAACCCTTCCCGCCAATACTCCCACATCTCTCTCCATCGCCTCAGCCTCTCTCCTCATCTTTCTCACACTCAGTAACTTATTAAAGTACTCAATCCATCTTTCCCCAACCTCCCTTTCTTCCTCTTATTTTCCCGTCTATACCCTTAACCCCCTTTCCCCTCTCGTCTCCCCTTTATACCTTACCCTATTCACCTCCTTCCAAAACATCTTATTTCTTTCTCTAAATCCCTCCACAATTTTGTTATCCCATTTTACATCTTATCTTTGTTTCGCCCATCTTACTTTCCTTTTGGCTGTCCTCTTTTTTTCCTTTATAAGCCTCTGAATCCTCTAACTTTTTTGTTACCTAATCATTTTTAAAGGCATTCTTTTTTTTTCCTTACAGCTATATTCACCTCCTCACACCACAATTCACTTCCTTTTCTTTTGCACTTCCCTCCTACCCTCCTCACACCACATACATCCCTAGCACTTTCTACTAGTGATTCCCTAAAGCTTTCCAACTCCTCCATCACTTCCCCAACCGCACTCTCTCTTACATCATCCCACCTTAAAATAAGCTCTCTTTTGAATTGTTCCCCTACTCCCTCTTCCTCCAATCTTTCAACTTTCACTAACTCCACTATTCTATTCACACCCTCAGTCTTCCTTCATCCTCCCCTTATTCTAATCTTACCTAGCACCAAATGATATCCAGAAATTCCTTTTTCAGCGCCTCTTAACACATTTACGTCTAGTAGTCTGTCTCTAAATTTTTCCTTAATACATATGTAATCAATCAAACATCCTTCACCATTTACCCTACTAATCCAAGTCAGTTTGTTCTTTAACTCTTTATCAAACAAAGTATTCATTAAAATTAATCTGTTAGTCAAGCATACTTCTACTAAATTCTCTCCATTTATATTTGTTTCCCACCCCAAACGGACCTACCATCCCTCCTCCCCTATCCACACCAACCTTCGTGTTAAGATCCCCTAATAAACACACATTTACACCCGCCTCAAGACCATTCAAGCAACCATTCAGTTTCTCCCAAAACACTCTTCGATCTTCCTCCCTTGCACTGTTCACAGGAGCATAAATCCATCTTTAACTCATCACTATTTTACTCCTTACTCTCTCACCAATACCTGAGTATACACCTTTATAATCGCCAATTTCGATCTCCCCTTTCCCTTTAAGCTTTGTTTTTTTTTAACCCCAACAAGTCCAGTTTCTTATCTTTAAACACTTTTCCATTCTCCAATTGTTTAGTATGATCATTCTTCCCCTTACATTCACCCAACCTATTTTACACAACACTGAACCCCTTTGTACTTCCATTCTCACAGCCCTGACAGTATATATAAAAGGATGTATTTACGATAAGGGCAAACTGAGCAATTATCAATTAAGAAACAATGAATAAGGTATAGAAAATGATGTGCAACTGAAACTATAAAGAAACTTTAAAAATTAAAAATAATTAGATGGAGATGTTATAGATAAATTCCAAATACGAAGGTAAAATATAAACTTAAAAGAAAATTATTTTACCCACTAATAAATTATTAAACTGTAGAAAATCCCCAAAAAATACAATTATTTCATTAAAATATCGGATTTCTTCTAGAAAGAAAAGCAACACGGAATCAGCAGATAACCCAAGTAAAAGCATATATATATATATATATATATATATATATATATATATATATATATATATATATATATATATATATATATATATATATATATATATATATATATATATATATATATATATATATATTATATATATATATATATATATATATATATATATATTATATATATATATATATATATATATATATATATATATATATATATATATATATATATATATATATATATATATTACTTTTTATTTTTAATAATTTTTAATTCTTAATTATTTTTAATTACTTTTAAATTATTCTTAATTATTTTTAATTATTTTCTAATTTAAAAAAAAAAATTTAATTTAAATTTTTTGGGGGTGGAAAAGAGAGAAGTGGGGTAGGGGGTCAGATAGGAAGCCATTGAGGGGTTGGAGAGCCAGGGTCTCACACAGGCGTCCCAGGATAGACAATATGGGCACCCGACTACTTATATATATATATATATATATATATATATATATATATATATATATATATATATATATATATATATATATATATATATATATATATATATATAATATATATATATATATATATATATATATATATGAAAGGTCTGAGGGCGGTTTGTGGTATTAGTAGAAGTGATAGAGTTAGGAATGATAGAATAAAGAAAATGTGTTGTTGAAAGAGCTGAACAGAGTATGCAGAGATGGTTTGGTCATGTTTGCAGAATGAATGAAGAGAGAATTGTAAAAATGGTGTTTCAATTAGAAATAGAGAGTGTGAGAGATAGGGAAAGACCGAGAGGTTCGATGATTGGTGTCAGAGAGTTGTTAAGTGACAGAGGGATGACCTGGGAGAAGGGTGTGCGACTGACTCATCATCAATTAAAATTGAATTGTTGTCTAATGAATGCATAATATAAATATTTAATTGAAGAAAGTTATGAAAACATTAATATAAATGATGCAAATACTATATAAACAAAGAAACTACTAAAATATCACATTTAAAGTTAAAAAAAAAAAAAAAAAAAAAAAAAAAATTTTTTTTTTTAAAAAAAAAAAAAAAAAAAAAAAAGAGAGAGAGAGAGAGAGAGAGAGAGAGAGAGAGAGAGAGAATCAGAGAGAGAAAGAGAGAAAATCTTGTACACCTCCAGGTCTGTAAATAAAGAAAAGTAATGAAAAATGGAAAAGCAAGTTTTTCCTATTTTTTCTTAATTAATTCAATCAACAAAACGATAACAATAAGCACAACCGGATTCGTTCTAATCAATTAACACTTTCAACAAAAGATCTAAAAACGGAACAATAGAGAAGGTCTCATCTGCAGACATTCAACTCCTTTCAATCAGTGTTGTAGGCTTTATAATATAATTAAAGCTAACAGGTGTGCTCGAGTTCATTTATTGAAGTCAAAAAAAGGATTTCACAAAAGCATTATATATATATATATATATATATATATATATATATATATATATATATATATATATATATATATATATATATATATATATATATATATATATATATATATATATATATATATATATATATATATATATATATATATATATATATAGGCATTAACTCGTTAATCGATAATTAACGTAGTTAAATTTTCCAATAACGATTAACATTTCCATTAATAAAAAAATTATTAACGGACTTATTAGCGCTTTTACATTTTCATGCCGCTAACGCAAGTCCGTTAATCAAAAATTTTGCTAAAAAATATTAAATCCTTTTCCGTCATATTGGGCAGAAAACTTTAGCTCTAAATAATATCTGGATAATTCAAAACTATTATTCCTTGTTTATATACTTATACGGTACGTAAGTACAACCAATGACAAGTTTTAAACTAGTACCTTTTAACTTTTTAATGTCCACCGACCAATTTTCATATTTTTATGAAAATAAAATTGTCTAACCGACCATCAAAACAAAATATCCTATAAACTTTAAAAATAATATTGATGATAAACTGATAATTGATAATATAACAAATGATTTATTTTATCTATTTACAAAAAATATAGATCTAAGTTTGATAGAAATATTATTTTTATTTATTTATTCCACTTATCACCTTTCCCACTTTCGTAAGGTGGTGCTCGCCACAATTCCCTTACAAACATACCCATTCCTACCTTTCATCCCTTTTCACCACCGCCCTCCATCACTCTGTTCTTCGCAAGTCTACTACCCTCTTTTAAACTTAAAAATTCCCTTCCACCCAAAATTTCTCACACTCCATCCATCCATCTCTACTATGGCCTTCCCCTCCCTCTACCTCCATCCATCTAGGATCCAAGTACCTTGGCCACCATCCTATCCTGTCCACATTCATTCTATAAATATGTCCAACCATTTTAGCACACCTCCTCTCATATCAACTCACGCCTCTTCCATCTACACATCTCTCTCTTATTCTTTCATTTCTAATCTTATCAATCCTTCTCAAATCTTTCATCTCAAAGACATTCAAACTTTTCCTCGCCCGTGCATTTATCATCCTTGTTTCACACCATACATTACAGAAGGCAAACAAACACACACATTCAAACATTCTTATTTTTATTTCTTCCAGAATTTTCCTTTCTTTCCATACTTCTCTTAAGCCCCCCCAACTCTCTACTCTCTCTCTCTCTCTCTCTCTCTCTCTCTCTCTCTCTCTCTCTCTCTCTCTCTCTCTCTCTCTCTCTCTCTCTCTCTCTCTCTCTCTCTCTCTCTCTCTCTCTCTCTCTCTCTCTCTCTCTCTCTCTCTCTCTCTCTCTCTCTCTCTCTCTCTCTCTCTCTCTCTCTCTCTCTCTCTCTCTCTCTCTCTCTCTCTCTCTCTCTCTCTCTCTCTCTCTCTCTCTCTCTCTCTCTCTCTCTCTCTCTCTCTCTCTCTCTCTCTCTCTCTCTCTCTCTCTCTCTCTCTCTCTCTCTCTCTCTCTCTCTCTCTCTCTCTCTCTCTCTCTCTCTCTCTCTCTCTCTCAATTTCTATTCCAGGACCGTACGCCTTATTAGTGTTAAGCTCAGAGAGAGCAGAAATGACGTTTTTAGAAGAAATTACAATTTAAGGAATAAATGAGTTGGAGGGGACTGAAGGAGTAAGAACTGCTCAGAAATCGTCTAAGGTTGAATTAGGGGCAAAAGTTTGAGCGAAGAGTTCAGCTTTAGTGGAGGTCAAAACTGCAGTTGTATCGTCAAAAAATACTAAATGAGGGAAAGAGGAAGAAGCAAAATTAGAGTTGACAATTGATGGCAAAATGCTAGAAAGGGTATGAGGAAGAAGAACCAGAAAGATTATTGCATTTTAAAAGGAGAAATGAGCTTTTGGAGTTACGGAGAGTAGATTGTGCACGATTCCGGCAAGAAATATAAGTTGCATGAGTTTCTGGAGTTTGAAGACGGCTGTAGTCCCCAAAAGAAGTATCCCTGCGGCAAATAGCACGAAAACAAGCAGAGTTCAACCACGGTTTGTTAGGTTTTGTAAAAGGGAATGAATATGGAATATACGCCTCCAAGTCTGAGAGAATCACCTCGGTTATACGCTCTGTACCCTCCGAAGGATTCCTCCCACGGAAACAGTAATCATTCCATGGGAAATCAGAAAATACAACCGCAAACAGACCAGATAGTGGCACCGAAATGAATGCCATATATATATATATATATATATATATATATATATATATATATATATATATATATATATATATATATATATATATATATATATATATATATATATATATATATATATATATATATATATATATATATATATATATATATATATATATATATGCCGTCTACCGTAGCTCAAACAGTAGGGTGACTGACTCACGTGCTTGAGGGCGCCGGTTCGATCCCACTTGGGGATCCTAGGTATTTACTACCTAGAAAAGTTCCTCTCCTCGAATAGGGCAATGCCCGTGAGATGTGAACTTTAATATTAAAAAAAAAAAAAAAATAAAATATATATATATATATATATATATATATATATATATATATATATATATATATATATATATATATATATATATATATATATATATATATATATATATATATATATATATATATATATATATATATTAAAAAATATATATATTTATATTTAAAAGAGCAGATTATCTTCGTTTTTAAATAAGTTAGTGAACAGGTAAAGAAAAATACCCATTAGAGAAAGAAAAATAACTTCAATTGACTAGAAATTTTGACTGAAGATTTGGATGCTTAAGATAACAACGAAATTTATTTTATAAATAGTGATGATTAAGATGATTTTCTATTTCTTTCAAAATTTGACATCATTTGACGTGTAATACCTAAAATACGCCATTTGCGAGATCTTATTCAAACCAGAGTATTGACCATACAGTATTCAGTTTTAAAGCAAAAGAACTGCATGCATAACAGAGAGGAAATTCAAATTTGAATGAATATTTTCACCGTCATGTAAGCAGGTTTGTACACAACTACATAGCTGAGGAAAAATTGCTTTCAATGAACATGCGCTCAAAAACAATACCCAGCTCAATGTTTGTACTGTCAAACCCTATCCTCCTCTGGGTCCTTCAGATCGCTTTCATATCCCTGTAACCTCTTCTATCTTTTTAAATCTTCCGCAAGAAAGATTCACGCGTATTTCGAGGAAACGTTTGTGACGTTTCGGTGCGCAAACCGGTCGGATTTTCTGTCGTACTTCTATGATTTCCTGTGGAATGATTATCGCTTCAGTGGAAAGGGTCAATATGCTTGTGCAGATCACGTTACCGAGGCGATTCACTCTGGCATGGAGATTACATTCTATGATCTTTCCGTAGTTTAACTCTGCTTAATCTCCTGTGATATTCTCTATAATTTCCTTTCAGGTCCTTCTATAACAGCTGTTGTAGATGGCCACCGTTACTTTAAATACATTAATAGTGGTGCTCCTCAGGGTTCTGTCCTATCCCCAACACATTTTCTGCTAACACCACAAATGACCTTCTCTCTATTACTAAGACCTTCTATCTGATTTCCTTTCCGGTCGTTCTTATAGCAGCTGTTGTAGACGGTCACTGTTCTTAATTTAAATTTATAAATAGTGGTACTTTTTTTAACAGTTTGCCGCCACTCACGGGCAGAGCCCTTTTCAGGGATCTGTCCTATCCCCAACTATTTTTCTACTTTTCATTGATGACCTTCTCTCTATTACATGCTGATGACTTCACCTTTCATTAATCCTTTAACTCTGAAAGACGCCCTCTCAACAGCAGTTAATTATCGCAAGAAGAGTGGCCTTGGAGCAGCTGACCTCTAATCTTTCTCAGATTCAAATTGGGGCAGAGAAAACATGGTAGTTTTCAATTCCTCAAAAACTCAATTTCTCCATTTTTCTACTCGACACAGTCTTCCACACAACTATGACACCTTCGAAAACACTGGACTCAAATCATTATCTGTCCTCTATATTCTCAATGTTTCTTTCTTGGGAATATCACATTATTTCTCTTTCTAAACAAGCTTCTAAGAGGTTCGGTGTTCTGAGGCGCTTTCGTGATTTTTTAAGCCCCAGTTGCTTGCTGTTCGCCCCTGTATGGAGTACGCATCACACATCTGGGGTGGTTACACACCCACAGTTCTTCTCGAAAAACTGGAGTCTAGGGCTTTTCGTCTTGTAAACTCTTTGGCTCTTACTAACTCTCTCCAATCTCTTTCTGCCCCGGTCCAATGTTGCGTCACACTCTCTATACTATCGCTATTTCAACGAACACTGATCTTCTGGACTCACATCGCGTACCTCCTCCATTGAGAAGAGAAGGGCTCGTGCGACAAGATTTTCTACACAGTCTCATCCTTTTTCTGTTCAGCTCCCCAATCCCAGACTTAACCGCTATGCTCAGTCTTACATGTACTCTACTGTTAAAGTAGAACGCACTCCCTTTATCTATTTTCCCAACTTCAATTGATTTGCACACTTTTAAACACCGTTTATCGGGACATGTGGGCCATTAACAACCAGATTTCCGGGATTTCCCTAACTCTGGTAGAAATCGGTACGCCTCTGGTCTTTGCCCACCATATATATATATATATATATATATATATATATATATATATATATATATATATATATATATATATATATATATATATATATATATATATATATATATATATATATATATATATAATATATATATATATATATTATATATATATATATATATATATATATATATAAAATATATATATATATATATATATATATATATATATATATATATATATATATATATATATATATATATATATATATATATTAATATATATATATATATATATATATATATATATATATATATATATATATATATATATATAACCAGATTATAGTCCAGAAGGATTATTTGCAAATATTCCACTTACGTATACCCTTTGTGTCGT
The DNA here is from genome assembly GCA_009176605.1 of Armadillidium nasatum. Taxonomy (NCBI): domain Eukaryota; kingdom Metazoa; phylum Arthropoda; class Malacostraca; order Isopoda; family Armadillidiidae; genus Armadillidium; species Armadillidium nasatum. The sequence continues at coordinate 20,889 of SEYY01000364.1, forward strand.
CATTTATCCAAATATTTATAAATAGAATCCATGACAAGTTTATACAAGTTCTTTCAAACAATATTACGAAGTGAATCGCACTGCATTATTATACGGTTTTTCCATTTCAAAAAAAATTATTATTATTTTTAGATATATAATTAGATAAAAGGAATTAAAAAAATTTAAACGCAATAAATGTATAACATTTTTATAACAGCCACATTAAAAGTATAAATGAATGTTGCGAAGTAGGGAACCTCTTTTCACCAAATAAATATCCTACTTAAATGAGACCAAATGTCAAAAAAAAAAAAAAGATCTTGATGGGAAGTTAAAAAAAAAGTCGTCATTTCAAATGTCATTAGTAAGGTCAAAAAGTAAACTTTTAATTTGTTCGGGATGTCATTTACTAATTAAATAAAAATTCAGTACTTACCCCTCCGCTTTTCTTGCGCTGTCGGTCTTCTGTTGAATCACTTCGATGCGAACGGAACAAGTCCCAAACTCTTCCTATGGTGGTTCTGAAATAAAAGTGGATGCAAAATTTATCAATGGAATTTAAAATTATAAAAGTGCCTTAGTTTAATCCATACTCTCTCAATAACATGAAAATTTCCTATTTTATCCGTGGGGGAGGGAAGGGGGACGTAGGACCGTATTATGGAGAACCAAACTGAGTTCGAATATTGGAAGTCGCACTACAAAATGGGTTAGACATCTCATTAATTAAAGATAAAACTAACATAAAATAACGGACTATAAAAATCCTTGAAGAACTTAACAGTCCAATGCAGAGAAAATATTTAGCTAAGTCTTAACTATTATACACACGTATAATAGATAAATCAAGAAAATTTGGCAGTCACCAAAACAAGTGTCAGAGAGAAATCATTTAAAAGCAGCTTTTCTGCACAATAAAAGAACTATGAACCATGAACCATTTAAAGCAAATCCTCATAAACTTTATCTCTATCAATTTGTCCTTCTTCACTAAACATGATCACAAAGTACAAAAAAGTATAAATTGTCTTTACACCACGAGCACAAACTGAACATAAAATAAATAATCCAAGAGAATATATCGAAACCTTATGGTTAAGAATGTGCAAGATCAAAATTTATCAAATAGTAATCGATGAGTAATGAATTGCAAGTATGGAAGGTGATAAAATTAAAAACATCCAAAAATCCCAAGCATTTTTATTTGATAAGCAATAGAGAAGTAAATGTTAATTAGGAAGTAGTAACTAAGATAATAAATAATGAAGAAAGTTGCAAACTATGAAATATGAAAACCTGTCATAGTGTTAAAATCAACTCATAAATTATTCCCAAGAAAGAATATGTCAAAAGGAGGGGGAGGGGGATCGGACAAAAGAAGAACGATTTTAAGAATGTAAAGAATGTTTTACTATATATATATATATATATATATATATATATATATATATATATATATATATATATATATATATATATATATATATATATATATATATATATATATATTCTCTGATGGGTAAATGCAAAATCAATAAAAGTCTTCAGACTTGAGGGAAACATCGAAATCTTGACAAATTGAAAATATAAAAGTCAAAAAAGTGGAGAAAGTAAGGAGGATTAAAATTCTTGACTTTCCCCGTAGAGTACACGCAAAATTACTACAGATTAAGTCTGGGGCCAGAGAGCTGTGAACAGAAGAAAGAGATTGCGTGTAAAGATGAATCGCACGACCTTTCCTCAAATGTCAAGGTATGCAACAAAAGAATTCAGTCCGTCGTAGTAGCGATATTATAATTAGTGTGAAACAACAGTTCGATGGTCAGAAAAAGATTAAAGGGGGGTCAATAGGAGCTCAAAAGTTGGTAAAAATTATATATATATATATATATATATATATATATATATATATATATATATATATATATATAATATATATATATATATATATATATATATATATATATATATATATATATATATATATATATATATATATATATATATATATATATATATATATATATTAGGGTAATAATTAGGTGTATGTGATTTTCTGAAATGAAATATTTTTAACTTTTCAAAATTGTTACAATCCGTGTAAAATTTCACTTAAATCAAGCCATATTAGTGTGACCACCACAATTATCATAAGGGATTGAGATCGGGATTATGATTTTTATCGAGATCAGGGATAGGGATCGGGATTATGAATTATGAATATGATTGCAGATATGTAAAAATTATGTATTAGCTTCAGCTATCCACTGGTTACTATATATTTGCAATAGTGGCAAACCCAGATTCATACGCCGGAAAGCACCTGACAGCGGAGAAGCAGCAGGTTTGTATAATGAAATTATTAAATAAAAAACATGTGAGATTACTGCATTATCATTACTAACGCCGCAAGCGTAATTTGTTCTGTGCAATTTGGGATACAAAAGGGGCTTTACTTAAATTTTAAAGAACTTATATTAGTTAAAGTTGATAACATTATTTTTAATAAGATTTCTTTTAGTTTATTAATAATAACATTCCTTATTTCCATTCAGTTAGTCTCCTTCATCGCACAGTCGCTGTCATCGCTCAATAGAAAGGAATATATTTTTGGCATAAACAAAGGAAATATAATGTACTGCAATTTGATAATTTATAAAAAATCAAAAAATTTACGAATACAGCAAAAGCATGGTATGAAAATATAAACATTATTACAGAGGAATTAAGAGATGGAGAAAGTAAATTAAAGTCAACATTGTTTCTCTGTGTGTAGAACTAGGGAAATATTTTTCATGGGTATACATGAATTAGATGTGCATATTTGCTTAAAGCAAAAGATAAAAGTTACAATGGAAGAAAAGAAGAAATTCAAAACGTTTTTGTTTATATTGCAGTGTAAAAAGAAAAATGGGAGAGACAAAGACAAAAAGAGTGAGAAGAAACAGAACTAGGATAAACAAACAAAAAAATGGATAACTATAGATCAGAGAAAATATATCAGGAGTATAGAATGTTCAGAGATAAAGAAATTTAAGAGAAGACAGAGACTTGACACTACAAGCATTGACATATCATAGGTCACTTGTGAGAAGAATAAATTGGTTAGCTCAACACACTCGACCAGAGATAGCGGTAGAGGTGAGTCTGTTGAGTAAAAATTTTAAAAATAGTACAACAAGTGAAATGAGAAGAGCGATAAAAGTGATAAAGAAACTAGAGGAAAAAGATGTTGAAGTAGTCCTGAATAGGCTGGAAGGAGAAAGGATAGAAATAGAGGTATTTGCTGATGCTTCCTTCAATAATGTAGGAGATGGGAATTCACAAATGGGGTATGTAATTAGCCTAAAGGATGAAAAGGAAAACAGATGTCAAATAATGTGGAAATCAAAAGTGGCAAGGAGGGTGGCAAAGTCCACAATTGAAGCTGAAACACTAAGTGTGAGGTGGGAGAAGCTGCAGAAAATGCAATATATTGGAAAAATGTTTGGCAGGAGATTATGAATAAGAAAGAAGAATCAATAAAAATAAAGACAGATAGCAAAACACTAGAGAGAGCCATGAAATCTACAACAGGAGTTTTGAGAAGGAGATTGAGAGAGTTGCTAGAGTGAAGAGAGATTGAATGAGATTGAATCAATGGATTGGATTGGTATGAGTAGCTGATGTGTTAACAAAGAGAGGTGTGAAAGAGATTTTGATTATAAAGTATGTGACTGAAAGGAAAAGGAAGAAGAGAAGAGTGTTAGATTGATTGTTTTTATATGTTTATATTGCAGATATGTAAAAAGAAAAATGGGAGAGACAAAAAGACAAGAAGAAACAGAACTAGGATAAACGTAAGATGGGTGCTTCTTTGAGAATGATTGAGAATAGGTTCTCAATGGTTCTCATAGTTATATTTATGTTTAACGTTTTGTCTTTTATTCTTCCAGGGTTGTCCATCCCTTTGTTTTGTATGATGCAAATAATTGAATTTATAGAGGAAGTAGTATGTCATTGTTTTTTTTTTTTTTACTTAGACGATTATCTAGGCATAGAGTAAAAGGTAACTATCTTCTGACACAATATCAATTAACTATTAAGGTAAGTGTGTTGAATGCGGATTCGTCAGTTGACTTTTTAGTGTGGTTATTGAGTATGTGAACAGTCTACCTAGATAAGAGAAAAGAGACACTATCAATAAATAAAACATAGAATTAAATTATTTCATTTCCAGTCAAAAAGAAGAGAAACGAAAGAGGATCTACCCTTTTGTAAATGGGATTAATTCCCATTTGAAGTATTTAAAGATTAGGGTATAGGTAACTTTCAGTGTTAGCAGATTGTAGTTCCTGAAGATGAATGAAAATAGGGAAGAAAGGAAAGTATAAATACTTAAGAAAGAAACGAATAGGTGAATGTCCTACATTTTCAGGAAAAATAGAGGAGTATAATAAATCGGAGTAAAAGAGTAGATGATTGGTTGATAGTGTCTGAGGATGAGTCAAAATACTTCAGGTATTGAGATAAGGATGGCCTCAACTGGGAGGGTTTATGATGTGGGGAAAAACATTGATACGAAAGTAATGAAATCCAAAAAAAGGGAATAAAGGAAGTATTGGGGAAACTAGATAAGGTATTTAAGGAAGACACAAGAATTTAGCAAATGGAAAAGACAAAAGAGTTTTTAAAAATTTAAAAAAGAGAAAAAGAAAGTATGAAAGAGTATTTTGAGGTGATAAAATGCATCAAGTGAATGTGAAAAAGTAGGAGGTGGAAAAATGAGTGAGGAAAGAAAAAGAAGTTATAAGTGTTTTAAAAGTGGACAAGGTCATGTGGCACGATTTTGTACAAAAAAAATAATCTGTATTTTATATAAGGAAAAGAGACATATTGCAAAAAATTGCTACAAAAGAAGAGGAAGAGAAGAAATGATTAAAGGAAAGAGAAGTAAAAAGAGTGCTGTGGGCAAAACAGGATAATAAGGAGAAGGAAGATTTAGAATTTGGAGAAACAGAATAAATTCTCGATTCTGGATGTAATAAAACTTGTGGAAAATTGTGACTGTCAAAGATCCTGCTGAGATTGTCAGCAAAAAAAGAAATAAAAAAGATGAATAGGAAACAGGAAAAGACGAAAAGGCTATTTTTATTTGGAGAAAGTGAGTTTACAGCTTGTAAAGTTGTATTTATCAATTGTGTATTGGGAGGACTGAAAGGAAGAATAAGAATGGAAATTTTTAAAGGTGATATCATTGCAAAACATGGAAGCTATTATAGACATTGAAAAGTCAGAGATAACAATGGATAAACTTAAAAGAATACAAGTAAAATGTGAACTTGACTCTAAAATGTAAGGATAAAGTTCATAAGAGGTTTGAGAAGATATGAAGTATTCATGGGAATGGATTGGATGGATGATAAGATAAAGAAAGAAATTATGGAAATTACTTCTGCAGTTTGGTCATGGAAGGAGTGATAAAATTTGGAAATTTTTGGAAGAAAGTTAAAAAGGAGAAATGTTCAGAAACAATAAAAGTGAATTAAAAAAGGATATACAAGAAATTTGTGAAGGATGTAGTGTTTGTAGGTAGTAAAAGAGAACGCCTACAAGACCAATAGTGTGATTTACCATGGCAAAGGACTTCAATGAAATGGTTTCAATGAACTTAGGAGAAATAAAGGTGATTGTTTTTATATGTTTACATTGCAGATATGTAAAAAGAAAAATGGGAGAGACAAAAAGAAGTATAAGAAAAAGAACGAGGATAAATGAAAGATAAGTGTTTCTTTGAGAATGATTGAGAATAGGTTCTCATAGTTATATACATACAGTTAACGTTTTTTTTTTTTTTTATTCTTCGAGGCTTGTCCATCCCTTTGTTTTGTATTATGCAAATAATTGAATTTATAGAGGAAGTAGAATGTCATTGTTTTTTACTTAGACAATTATCTAGGTATAGAGTAAAAAATAAATGTCTTTTGTCACAATATCAATAGACTGTTAAGGTAAGTGTGGGGAATCCGGATTCGTCTGTTGGCTTTTCAGTATAGTTATTGTGATGATGAGTAGTCTGCCTAAGTAAGAGAAAAGAGACACTATCATCAAACTTTGTATTAATTATTTCATTTCGAGTCAAAGATTAGAGGAAAAAAAAAGGATCGACCTTTTAGATAAATGAGATTAATTCTCAGTTGAAATATTTAAAGATTAAGGTATAGTTAAAATTCAGTGGTAGCAGAGCGTAGTAATTGAAGATGAATGAAAATAGTGAAGAAATGAAAGTAGAAATACGAAGAAAGAAACGAATAGGAGAATGTCCTTCATTTTCAGGAAAAATAGAGGAGTATAATAATTGGAGAAAAAAAAAAGAGTAAATGATTGATCGATAGTGTCTGAGGAAGAGTCAAAATATCCAGATATTGAGATAAAGATGACCTTAACTGGAAGGGACTTATGATGTGGTGAAAAATACTGACACGAAAGTAATGAAATCTAAAAAGGGAATAAACGAAGTATTGGGGAAACTAGTTTAGGTATTTCAGGAAGACAGAAGACTGGAATAAATGAAAAAGACAATAGAGTTTTCTAAAATTGAAAAAAAAAGAAGAAGAAAGTATGGAAGAGTATATTTTGAGGTATGAAAAAGCATCAAGTGAATGTGAAAAAGTAGGAGGTGGAAAAATGAGTGGGGAAATGAAAGGGAGTCATTTATTATTTGATGCGAGATTGACAAGAATGGAAAGATACATTTTATTGAGCTCTTGTGGTAAGAAAGAATTTAAATTTGCAGTGGTTAAAAGTGCCTTGGGGAGAATATTTGAAGAAAAGGGTAAAAAGGAAGTTAGTGAGAAAAGTAAGGAAGATTGGATGGGAAGGGAGGTGGAAAGATATAGTAAAAGGGAGAAAGAGGAAAGAAAAATGAGTTGTAAGTGTTTTAAAAGTGGACAAGAAGGTCATGTGGTAAGATATTGTACAAAAAGAGAAATAATTTGTTTTATATATAAGGAAAAGGGACATATTGCAAAGGAATGTTACAAAAGAAGAGGAAGAGAAGTAAAAAGAGTGCTGTGAACAAAACAGGATAATGAGGAGAAGAATGATTTAGATTTTGGAGAAATGTAAGTAATTCTCGATACTGGATGTAATAAAACTTTGCGGAGAATTGTGACTGTCAAAATTCCTGCTGAGATTATCAGCAGAAGAAATAAAGATGAATAGGGAACAGGAAAAGTCGGGAAGAATATTTTTATTTGGAGACACATCTTGTAAAGTTGTGTTTATCCCTTTGTGTATTGGGAGGCCTGAAAGTAAGAATAAGAACAGAGATTGTTAAAGGAGATACCCCTGAAAAGCATGGAAGCTATTATAGACATTGAAAAGCAAGAGATAACAATGGATAAACGTAAATGAATAAAAGCAACATGTGAACTAGACTCTAAAAATCATCTAAGGATAAATTGAAAAGAGGTTTGAGAAGAGATGAAGTATTCATGGGAAATGATTGGATGTATGATAAGAAAAAGAGAAGAAAGAACTTATGGAAATTACATCTGCAGTTTCGTCATGGAAGGAGTGATAAAATATGGTAATTATTGGAAGAAAGTAAAAAAGAAGAAATGTTCAGAAACAATAAAAGTGAATTGAAAAAGGAATTACAAGAAATTTGTGAAGGATGTAGTGTTTCTAAGAAGTATAAGAGAACGCCTGCAAGACCAATAGTGGGATTTCCAATGGCAAAAGATATTAATGAAATGGCTTCAATGAACTTAGGAGAAATAGAGGGGAGGAAGTTTTTGTTGTTAGTGGACATGGCAACGAATTATATGCAAACTAGTTGGTTGATTAATAAGACTCCGGGAGAAATCTGCAAAATAAATACTGGAAAAGTGGATAAGTGTTTTTGGAGCTTCTAAATTTATAGTTTATGATAATGGTTTAAGAGTTCCAAAATGATAAGATGAAAGAATTAACTGAAAATTTTGGAATAGAAATAAGAAGCACTCCAGTTGAGATCCCTTGGAGTTGCGGGAAATGTGTAAGAATGATTGGTTTGGTAAAAGATAGTGTGAGAAAATCGTGAGAGGAGGAGACTAATGATTGGAAAGTAGCTTGTGGTCAGTTTATGCTAAAAATTGTTTAAATATGAAGAGTGGGTATTCCCCATATCAACTTGTATTCGGAAGAAATCCTCATATCCCAAGTGTACATAATGATGGAAGGAACTACGTAACAGAACTGGAAATCCAGAGTGAAAGTGAGAAACTAGAAGAAAATTTAAGAGCTATGAGAAGAGCAAGATAGATACATATGCGACAAGAATCAGATGAAAGAATTAAAACTAAAGAAATATGTACAGGAGAACAAATTAGAAGAAGCACTTTTTGGAGATAAAGTTTACTATAAAAGAGAAGGAGAAAAAAAATGGAGAGGTCCAGTAATGGTAATAAGGATAGATGGAAAAATCAGTCTTAGTAAAGCATGGTGGAACTCTTAGAGAAGTGGCGAGAGTTCACATTACAAAGATACAAGAAGTAAAAGAAAAAAAAGAGGAGGAAATAGAAGAAACTGAATGTAGCAAAAATGGGAGAGCAAAACACTTGAGAAAGCCATGAAATCTACAACAGGAGTTTTGAGTAGAAGATTGAGAGTAGATATAGCTAAAATGAAAGCTTTGCCGGAGAGAAGAGATATTGAATCAGTGGATTGGATTGGTACGAGTAGCTGATGTGTTAACAAATAGATGTGTGAAAGAGAATATGTGAATGAAAGGAAAAGGGATAAAAGAGAAAAGAGAGAAGAAAAGAGTGTTAGATTGATTGTTTTTAAATGTTTATATTGCAGATATGTAAAAAGAAAAATGGGAGAGACAAAAAGAATGAGAAGAAACAGTACTAGGATAAACGGAAGATGGGTGTTTCTTTGAGAATGATTGAGAATAGATTCTCAATAGTTCTCATAGTTATATATATGTTTAACGTTTTGTTTTTTATTCTTCCAAGCTTGTCTATCTCTTTTTTGTATGATGTAAATAACTGAACTTATAGAGTTAGTAGAATGTCATCGTTTTTTTTATTTAGACGATTATCTAGGCATAGAGTAAAGGGTAAATATCTTCTTACACAATATCAATTAACTGTTAAAGTAAGTGTTGGGAATCCGCATCCGTCAGGTGACTTTTCAGTGTGGCTATTGTGTTTGGGAGCAGTTTTCCTAGATAAGAGAAAAGAGAAACTATCAATAAATAAAACTTAGAATTAATTATTTCATTTCGAGTCAAAAAGAAGAGATAAGAAAGAGGATCTACCCTTTTATGTAAGTGAGATTAATTCCCATTTGACGTATTTAAAAAGTAGGGTATAGATATCTAGATAGGGTATATGATCTCAGTATCAATATATTTTTGAATATCAATCAGTAGAAAAACATTTTTCAATATTAGAGACATAAAAAGAGCAAGTATTGAATGTCCCGATAAAAAAAGATTCAGAGAAAATAGAATAGATAACGATGAGTGTGTATCAAGCACTAGTAGACACAGCATGCCAGACGTGACTAAGCAATAGAAATAAGTTTGGACAAAAGGAAATTCAAATATTCAGCAAGTGATATAAAGAATTCAATAAACGTTTTGAAGAAAGCGGAAGAGCAAGAAATCAAAGTATCACTGAAGAGTTAGATAAAGAATTGGCAATAGAGATTCATTGGGATGCTTCTTTTATTTATGTGGGAAATGGAATTTCACAAATCGATGATTTGTGATATTCTATCTCCCATATATTATTTTATTGCAATGTGATATAAATGCCCATTAATATAGATATAGAACAGCTATAAGGAGGAAAGTCTACGGTAGAAATCAAAGCTTCGAGTTTTGGAGAAGCATAGGAAAATGGAATCTATATGAAGAAAACTTGGGAAGAAATCGATGGAAATGACAATTTCAAACTATGAATACACACAGATAGTAAGACGTTAAAAAGAACTGCCAAATTTAAAACAAATTATTAAGAAAAAAATTGAGAATGGGATAAAAGAGGCAATGGGGAAGAAGGAGAAAATATTCATTAGCAGAAAATGAGTTCAAAAAAGCTGATTGTGAATATACTTAAGAAGAAGGATGGAAAGAGAGAAAATATTTTTGATTATATAAAGATTGAGAAAATGAAAAGGAAAGAAAAAAAAAGTGTAAGACTGTATTAGTGAGATATTAATTTCAGGTGTGATGACTTTTTTTTTTAATTCAGACAATAGAAGAAAATAGATAAAAAATTTGGTCATACTGAGTCAAAAATTAAATTATATTCGGAAAAATACCAAAGATTCCAAAACTTACAATATTTTACTTATGTAAATCTTTCCTACAATGTAGAACAAAGTAATTTATTTTAAAATGATATTAAACAAATAATTCGAAATGTAATATCAACAACGTACTTAGGTCCCGAGCCTGCGTGCCAGGTGTGGTACACATCTTCCGAAGCAGGTATTTCCACCGGAGTGGCGTCACCGCTTCTCCTTCCGCTTCTATTAGTAGAATTTGGAGAGACAAGAGAATGCTGAAAAAACGAAACATAAAATTAAGAGCAATACAAGATTTACAGAATATACGAAAACATCAATGAACAACTATAAAGAAAATAAAAATATTAATTGTCCCATTCACTCAATTTACCAAAAATTCAAAATTTAATAAAAAAATAATAAAAATATTACAATAATTATTTTTAACGATGGTGCTCACCTGAGTTTCACATAAAAAGATAAAAAAAATATTATTATTTCCGTATATTATTTAAAAAAAAAAAAAAAAAAAAAAAAAAAAAAAAAAAAAAAAAAAAAAAATAAAAAAAAAAAAATATATAAATATAATATATATATATATATATATATATATATATATATATATATATATATATATATATATATATATATATAAATATATATATATATATATATATATATATAAATATATATATATATATATTTATTTCATATGACCTAGCTTAATATATATATATATATATATATATATATATATATATATATATATATATATATATATATATATATATATATATATATATATATATATATATATATATATATATATATATATATATATATATATATGAGAAGTGAGGAGGGTGAATGGGAGGTAAATGTACTTCTCTTTGCGAATGTGGTGTTTGTTGTAGATTCTGGGGAAAAGTTGAGAATGTTAGTGAGAGAATTTATACGGAAATTGCGCAAATAAAGGATTAGGGATAAATCAAGCAAAAAGTAAAGTAATGAGGATTGGGTGCAAGGAGGTGGTTGTGAGAGGAGAGGAATGGGGGGGTGTACAGGTGGGGTGGAAGAGTTTGGAGGAGGTGGAAGTATTCAAATATTTGGGAATGTGGTGGAAAGAAAAGGCGGAATAGAAAAAGTAATAAAGAATAGAGTGGTGGAAATAATGAAAGTAATGGTGGGATTAAGGAAAGTGTGTAAGAAAGGGAAAGCATCAAAGGAAATTAAGGCTCGAATGTTTGAGTGTATGAATTTGCAATCTGTAATGTATGGATGTGAAACATGGATGATGAATACTCAGGTGAGAAAAAGATTCAATGTATTTGAAATGTGGTTTTAGAAGGGTAGATAGGATCAGAAACGATAGAATAAGGGAGATAAGTGGGTGGAGAGAGGGAATGGTTGACAGAGCAGAGGAGAGTGTACTAAGGTGGTTTGGGTATGTGTGTAAAATGAATGAAGATAGGATGGTGTGCAGAATGCTTAAATCCGAGATTGAAAGGGATAGGGGGATAGGGGGAGGAAGGCCAAAGTGGAGATGGATGGATGGAGTGAGGGAGATTTTGGGTGGAAGGGGTTTGAGTTTGGTAGAGAGCAGGAGAGTTGCGGAGGTCAGAGGGAGATGGAGGGCTTTGGTGAGGGGGGGAAGGTGAAAGGTGAGGTGTATGTACGTGTGTGAAGGAATAATGGCGGGCACTATCCACGAGAGTGGGAAATGTGGAAGGCGAAAAAATATATATATATATATATATATATATATATATATATATATATATATATATATATATATATATATATATATATATATATATATATATATATATATATATATATATATATATATATATGAAGTGGTTCAACACTGTTTGCTTGACCGTACCATTTTCAAAATAATTAATATTTTTCATTCTGATAACTTTATATGTTGATGGTTCAAAAGAAAATATTTTGTGACCATTTTTTTGTACCTTTAATGTTGGCTACTTTTGGCATTTTATTTTGTTGAAGTTAAAGCTACAACATTAGTTTAATGTTAAAAAAAAATCAAAGTATAAACTCTACATTTTATCCTATAGGGTGTTCAAATATAATTTTTTGGAAGTTTAGAATTCAACATCTCTAATGGGCAAATATTTAAAAGTCTGGAATTTACATACATTAAAGAACTCTATTATAGGTAATTAAATGCAAAATATTGAGTTGGAAGTAAAGTGGTTAAAGAAACAGAGCTTTGAAAATCATTAATAAATCATTATTTTATTTATGGAATAATTTCTTGAATATAGTTTGTTTAAAATCCAAACATTCATCATATGGCTACATGAAACGACAGAAAGGTTAATTTAAAAAAATACATTTCTTCGGGGATAATTTCAATTTTCGAAGGGAAATTTGGACATAATTTCATTAATTTTCAGCCAATCGACATGAAATAAATAAAGAGTATAAAAGCCTTATCGTAAGAGTTCTAAAACTTCAATTTCAATCGTTTTTCTATGCCTGTAACAGTTTGTTTCTGGTGATTGACAACTGCCAATATAGCATTAAAAAATCTTGCAAAGAGAGATTCATTATTAGTAAAAAATTTAGGTTTATCCCACTTCTAACAATATCAAAAGGAGGAAATAAGTTTAGTTTGTGTATTATGTACGAATTTTTTTCCAAAAAAATAGTTAAATAAAATAAAAATGTAGTGTGGTGTTATAAAAGTTAGGAGCTCCGAACTCCTAACCTTTTAGAAGCTTTTTTCGTAGGAGAAATTAATCATTCCAAGAAAGGTCACAAGAAAGGGAAATACCATGAATATTAATAGGGGAAGATTCGAGTTGTGTGTTTTCAAAGAAGATGTTACATTTGAGTGGAAGATTTTGTCTAGCAAGTAGATTGAAGGAGCTGAGTTTTTGAGTTATTGAAGAACTACTATGCTTTTTCTACTCCAATTAGAGATGTGAGAAAGATCAGGAGATCAGCTGCAAAAAGCCGCCTTCCTATAAGTAGCTATATAAAGTTTAGTGGAACGTTTTTCAAAGTAAAAAGGAGTAATAAAGGGTGGAATCGTCAAATGAGTAATAAAGGGTGGAATCGTCAAATGAGTAGATAAGTGATGAACTGAATATAGTACGAGAAGAAGCAGAATTAAATCAAGGTTTATTAATATTAGTTGAGGGGGGGGGAAAATGGAAAGTACGCCTCAATGCCTGAAAAAGCCACCTCGATCATAAACTTTGCACACCCCTACCACTGAAGCAGTAATCATTTCAAACAATATTAAAGTAGTACGACCACTTAACAATTTCCAAATTTGAAAAAAAGTTTCCTCGCCGTAGGTGGTGACTTTCCCTGTGGAAGACTTGAAGAGATAAAGCAAGACACAGAGTTAACGTGATCGGAAGAACACCAGAGGTGGAAAGAGTTTAATAGTATAAAAGGATAAAAGGAGAAGTATTAGGAGTTAAGATAAAGTCGAAAATGTTGGATTTATCTCAAAGATTGTCAAGACTATAGGGGTGGAATTATTTTGGATAGAAAAATGGTAGGCGAGTACACTGGCTGAATCTTTGGAATTAGAGAAAAGCCATTGAGTAGAGTTTGTTTTCAGAACTCCCAAACACCTGAATTTCGGTTAAAATAGATTTTCTTTGTAAATGGAGAAATTACAGAATGTGTCTTTAAAATGTGGGGAATTATTCACAAAATGACAATGAGCGGGTATAATGTACTCAAGTCAATTACGTATATAACGACAACCAATGTTATAATATGAAACTGGAGAGTAAAAATTTATGTTTACATATATTATGGTAAAAAAAAAAAAAAAATTTGAAGACTAGAAATGACATGAAGTCAGCAAATCAAAGCGTTAAGTAAGTCCTTCATAATAATTTAAAATTAATATAAAGTGATAAAGTTCAAAAGATTTTCAAATTTATAATCTCTAAAAAACGGGAAGAAATTAACTGAGGCGTTAAAATGTTATTGATGTTGAAATACTCAAAGAAAGAAAGACGAGTAAAATTTCAAAAGTAAATAGCAATAATGGTAATGTTATATAAATAATTACAAATATATGAATAAACCATATTAAATACCAATATACAATATATATATTAAACTAATTATACTTGAGTTAGTCAAAATTAACTGCAAAAGAAAATTAAAAGCTTCAAAGATGCCCAAAAGTACCTTTAAAAGAAAGATATTTCTTTTCTACAAACTAAAAAGAAAAAAAAAAGGAATTAAAAGCATTAATCGGCAACTGTTCTCTACATTAAATAAAAAAAAAGATGAAAACACCTTACATAATATCAAATTTGAACACACGAACGAAATCTCACCATGTAACCAGTATAAAATGAAAGGAAAAAAAAAAGAAAGAAAAAATCTATTCTTATGCAATTAAATTCCTGAAACAATAAACCAAAACCTATGTTTAAATATATATATATATATATATATATATATATATATATATATATATATATATATATATATATATATATATATATATATATATATATATATATATATATATATATATATATATATATATATATATATATACACACAGAGTGTTTCAGAATTGAATGGACAAACTTGCATCCATGGTTTTCCAGACCCCAACTTTGAAAATAAAATTTCTATAAACAAGAGTCCCAAAATGCTCAGTTCGAAATTCGAACCAACTCCATAATAGGAATGCCACACGGTACAAATGTATATTGCAGTTGACCTATTGAAGGTAATAAATATTTAAAAATATAGATGGTGGCCTTACGCAAAGGTAAATTGGTCGAGCGTCACAGCAGATGTTGTGTTTGTATCCATAGCTAATAATTCATTCACCTGCAATAGAATAACTTGTCATTATATATTTGAGCAGTATGGCCATTCCTATTCTCGAATTGATACAAATTTCTAGTCACTGTCGCTGGAACTGATGGGGTCTGTACATCCACAGGTCAAAGTTTGGTCAAGTAATTCTGAAACACCCTATATATATATATATATATATATATATATATATATATATATATATATATATATATATATATATATATATATTATATATATATATATATATATATATATATATATATATATATATATATATATATATATGGTGAATAACCACAGAAACCATGGCCACCTCACATCCAAATCTTAAGAGCTGTACGTAGGTGTGGCCTCAGAAGAGCACACCTGAACTCCGAGTCATGGCCATCCAAAGAATAACAAAAAATAGCTATGAAACAAACGAACACAATAAGCAAAGTCCAAGATTGATCACAGAAGTGAGGAACAGCCTCCTCTGGTGGTTATTCGAAGTTCGTGTTCCCCACAATTTGCAAGTAGAATAAAAGCACAAAAAACCGGGTTTTACCCTGTATCCTCTTCCACGGTGGAAGGAAGGCAAGATGGGTAAAAGATCGGCACAAGTACTGCAACTCAATGGCTACTAGGATTAGTGAGGAAACAGGGACTGACTATCAAAAGGGAGAAAAAAAAGGGGTTTACATTTATGGAAAGGAAAGAGAGAATAAAATAAAGTTCTGAGTAAGAGGAGGGGAAGAAGACATAAGCATGAAACATAATAACGATGATATCAATACAAAAGCAATAACACTAATAACGAAAGCAATAATAATAAAAAATAAAAAAAAAAAAAAAAAAAAAAAAATAAAAAAAAAAAAAAAAAAAAAAAAAAAAAAAAAAAAAAAAAAATAAAAAAATAAAAATGATGGTAATAATTAATGAAAATACAACAAAAATATGAAGAAAAACTGTGATAAAATGAACAATACATACAAAGATGGTTTGGGAATGGGGAAGAAACAAATGAAATAAAAACAAAAATATGAAAGAAACTCTCATCAGAAGACACCGAAGTGTCTGAGATCCTCTCCTCGCCAAAGAGGTTACTTTCTTGAAGGGGTTAAGTAACTTATATAAATTACCATATAAATATTTATATATTGCTAAAATCTATGACGTTCAGTGAAATGTTGTTATTGCGTCTTTTTAAAAGGAATAATCTTGAGAATTTCAGCATTTTTAATAATACGTCATTTACCCATTTTTATTTTTAACACTGTGTAAGAAAACCATGAAACGTTTCTTCACGAAGATTGAAAGTGGAGCTGAAAAATAGAAGAGACGAAAGTTGAGTAGGAAGCCAAGTTCGGTAAGTTCTTCATCACTTATTAATGGCTGATCTATTCCCCTTATTAAATAAAACTCTACAATTTGCATGTGGGGTATTTCCTTTTCCTCTTGAAACCACCATTCTTAATTGAAGCAGGAAAAAGAATTCAATCACCGGAAAGATACTGAAAGTATTAATATTCATGAGTAAAAAATGAATTTTATGACCGCTTTCGAGCGTTTCACACAATGGAAAGAAATGCAAAGAAATTTAGTTGAAAGTACAGCAGAGTTTTGACAAGAAACAACGGTCGTGAACCGAAAAAAAAGATGAAGAGCCGTGTATCTTGACGAAACTCTCTTACTACATAAAATACCTTACAACTCAGAACCTGCCTTTGCAAAGAAACAGGGAGTCAACTCAGCTTATTATTACGATGATTATTAAAATTAAAATGGGAACAATTCCCATACCTTACAAAAACTACTGATTATCTTATCTTTGCCATGAAAGATAACACTCATTTATGTCAAAGTTATCTTATATAAAAGTTTTATCTTCTAATGGGAGCCAAGAGCGAATTTATCCACCTGATGGTTCTACTCTTGACCAGTTACCGGGAATCATCGTGAAAACAAGTTGTAAGATTATTTTCTCAATTCTATTTTTGGTCGAGGAAACGTGAGCAAATGTCAGAATATTTTGTTTAAAATGATGAAATCGTGTTCCAAATCTTCACACTGCTATTTAAATGCATACTAAGCACCGCAGATTCAATTGCCAACTGTAAGAACACAATCAGGAAGTTAATACTATTTATTCGCATTTTAAAACCTCGAAGGTACAACGCAGACTCTATCTATCATTTTGTTTCACTGAGTATGAAAGAAAAAAAATTGAAGCAAAGTGACTGAACATATCATAGACCAAATTGTATCAGAACAAACAAATAAATTGTAGTTATAATTACCATGTAATGATTCAATTTGTTAATGAAAAAGTAACGAGTTTAAACTCTATTTTGAACCGATTTTAGAATAAAGATATGTAAAGGATATTTGGACAGAGGCGCAATTCCAGTGGTGCAAATAGGAGTCATTTTCGATGATACAAGTCTGCTCCTAGGAATCAATGTCTTATTTATATTTCATATCTAATATAATAACGATTTTTTTATGAATATATATTTGTCCTTTGTCTGAATAATAATAATAATAATAATAATAATAATAATAATAATAATAATAATAATAATAATAATAATAATAATAATAAAAATATTATTATTATTATTATTATTATTATTATTATTATTATTATTATTATTATTATTATTATTGTTATTATTATTATTATTATTATTATAAAGAAAATAATCCCATTATAGTTGCAATTTGGGAACTGGAACTTCCAAATAAATATGCTGCCTTCATGACCAACCATTTTTATGAAACTCAAGTAATAATAAATTGCTGCTTTATCACGTAACTTCTGTTTAACTAATTGAATTCTTCAGTCAAAACCGAACACATTCTTCGATTGTAAAGGTCCGTTCATCAGAAGATTCGGTTTGGTATCTGATTATCAAATTTAACTTGCTATCATTTTGTCATCTAAGAGTTTTATAGATTTATTTTGCTTAGCAATCCATTTAAAATTATTTTTATATTTATTTTTTTCCTATTTTCTTCTATTTATTTTTTTCCTATTCAATTTCCATTTATTTCTTATTCTCTTTGTAATAATGCTGATACAATCTTAGATGTGTTAACAAATAAAAGTTCTCCCTTTTAGCAATACATTTCCTTCCAAATGAAACTTATTTTCTGCTTTTAATTTGACCCTAATGTAAGTAACGCAATATTTTTCTGTTATCATCTAAAAAAGTGTCTCAAAGATTAATTTGTATTATCTTTTTTTTTCATTTTTTACTTTGTACTTCAAACTTTTGTTCAACTTGTTTCACTTATGGTTTATATATTAGAATTACTTTGCACAATATAGAAGACATCTATTTATATTCACTTCAAAACAAATTCTTTTATTTCTTAATCACATTTTTCACTTTTCTTTCATCTTACATTTATCTCACTGAAAGTCATCATTTCTCTTTTTCATTCAATGTTTAATATTCAATTACTCTCTCACTCAGGGATTTCATTTTTTTTCCCCACAACTGTACTTTCTATTCTAATAGTAGCAGTAGTAGTAGTAGTAGTAATAATAATAATAATGTCAATAAAATAGGGCAATCACAGACTAAGCAAAGCATTTTGAGAACTGCTCGTTTAGGAGCCATATAGATAAAAATCAAATGTTACTCAATTCATTTAAAGTCACTACTGCTCTAACAATTAATAATTATCAGCGGCAGCAGCTATGATAAAATAATAATAATAATAATAATAATAATAATAATAATAATAATAATAATAATAGTAGTAGTAGTAGTAGTAGTAGTAGTAGTAGTAGTAGTAGTAGTAGTAATAATAATAATAATAATAATAATAATAATAATAATAATAATAATAATAATAATAATAATAATAATAAATGAAGAAATAGTAAATTCTAATTAATTAAAAGTTCCCCAAATTACTTATACGTCAAATTAAATAAGAATTTGACAAAAAAAAAAAAGTATCAAAATGATTGGATAGTGAGCCTGTGGAAATTAAGTTAAGCGTATCTCAAATATTTTGAGATAAAAGACAAAGTGGGCAAAAGCGGTCTACTTTTTTTAGAGTAAAGAATTATTATCCAATTAAATCTGATTACAAGAGTTTAAATAACATAAAATCGGCATTTCATTCAGTGTTCATAAAGTAAAATGCGTTTCACGCATTTTATAAACACGTCCCTAAAAGACCACTATTACCCTTAGTGGGAAATAAGAAAAGATTTGCAGGATACAACAGTGCGCAACACGATTTTCATCACCTAACCTGACACGACTTTGAAAACCTTCCAAGCAACAGACGACGCTCTCGACGCAGTCCTTCCCTCTCTCTCCGTTTCCGTTCTTTTTCGTCACTCCAATTCTGAACAAACACCACCAAAGAAGCAGTCGGAAAAAGATTAGGCAAAGCATCAGTATATTAATATTAATTCAAATGACATAAACACGATAAAAGGTTATTAAGTAAATAAATAATGCAAGCATCAACAGTTAACACAAACCTTTACTAAAAATAATTTATTTTAGTTGGTAACATATTGTTTTATTTACTATGTTGCGAACTAATAAATTAGTTATTAATTATCCAAGCAGAAAAGTCTATTTACATAAGGCAAACACACAAAAATAATCAGTTCTTATAATGTTATAATGTACAACAGTATGAAAACCTAATTACATAAATAAATTGTACTAAAATTACATTTCGTAATAGCAATGGAACTTCATGTTAAAAAAAAAAAATAATAATAAAATTTAGCAAAATTGTACTCATGATAATAAATATGAGAAAAGTTGTAAAAAAATACAGGCAACACTATTCAGAAACGTTAATAAAATTAATAAAAATATATATTATTTATTAAGGTGTAAGTTTCCTTAGTACTCTGGAATGAGATGACATATAATTTAACAGGCATATCCAAAATAATCATAGTAATAATATGATTATGATTTATTGGCAAAAGTTTTAAAGTCAGATACACAACCCAAAATAAATATAATGGATAAATTGTTGCGGATTTGAAAACATCTTTCAATTTCTCATTTGTAACAAAGAAAAAAAAATTAGAATAGAAAAAATAGACAAGAAAAGTTGGATATTTTTATACAATTATCCCATTATGCTTATCAGCTTCATTGATGAAGCAATATTTCAACCATATATTTAGATTGCTTAGAATTTTTGGCTTATTGATTAGAATATGTTTCATTACGGAAACATTTTACATTTTCAACTTTTAAGTATGTTTTAGAAATTCAACAAATATTCTCTAACACGGAAGTAACGATGGGATACAATTTTACAATAAATTTTGCGAGAAACGTATTATAAATAGTTCATGATTACTTTCAAAATCCACAATAAAGTAAAGAATATATATGTAGTAACCAACTTTATACGAATTTAGTATTAAATTTGTTTCAAGGTATGCACTTACGTTTTCATTTGTACACATAACCTTAATTTTAATTATTTAATATTGATATCTAGTTCCAAAGAAAGGGCTTTAATCGATAATGAACATGAAAATCTCTCGCTTGAAAACTGTAAATCGAAGAAGGAAAAGTAATATGGAATGATCATTAAAAATAAGGCAAGGATACAAATTATTCAATGGAACTTGTGAATAAGGAAGGTATCTCCAATTTATTAGTCAAATGGTAATATAGAAAACATAACTGAGAAGACAAACTCATTACAAAATAATATACAGAAAGACAAAGCGATGACTCAATAAATGGAAAAGAATAGCAAATCAAATTTTACATTAACCTCAGGACAAGAAATTATTCTACCCATTCTTCACAACAGGTCGTCTTACAAAAAAAAATTTAAGGAAAATTGATAAAGTAACACTCATAAAATGAAAATTTAAAAAAAAAAAATGATAGAAAAGATATGAATAAAGAAGTTTGAATCTGTCAGATAATTGCCACATTTGAGACATGAAGAAATAAGATAATGTTGAACAAATGAACAACTGCACAACATATAACGTGGATGTGAAAACTCTCTTGTCAGAAAAAAAAAGAGTTTACCTACGATACTATGAAGCCTTATTATATATTTTGAATTATTGCGAGAAACAAATGTTAATATGTTACGGTTAGGAAATATAAAGCTGCATAATTTCAAATGCCATTACCTCAATGGCACAATGGTAAGAACTAAAAATAAACTTAAAAAAAATAGTTACAGATTATTTAGTTTTAAAGTTTTATAATAATAATAATAATCAAAATTTTCTGCTAATCCTATAGTCCTAAATAAATTTTGATATAAATTTGTATAATTTATTTTTCAATAAATTTGAAATATTTGTTATGGTACAACAGGATCAACTAAAGTTTGAATAATAATTTTAGCTTTAATTGACATAAAACCTCAAATAAAATTAAAAATTCTGCCAAATTTAACGAAATTATAATAATATTGTTAAATATTTGAATAAACTATTAAGATTTTAGTTATACTTTGGTTAAATTAAAAAAATAAATAAATAAAACCCGAGTTAGAAAGGACGGAAAAACAGAAAAAGCAAAAAAAAAATCTCGTTTCAACAGAAAAAAAATTTTAACATCCAAAAATAAATTTTATCATGTGTCTAAGTAGTACCTGCATAGCATTTTTTACAGTCGAAATGATATTGGGTTTCTTTCCTCTGGCTGCGTCGGATTTTGATCTTGGCCTGAATGATTCAAGGAAGCCTGGAGAAGCATCTTTTTTCTTTTCCTTTTCTTTTGACGTCGCATTTAGCACATCATCACCTGATTTTCTTCGCTGTCTAGATTGTACTGAAAATAAAAAAACTTCTTTAGAATCAATTTACAATTAATGAGAAAACCTTCCAAATGAATAATCAATATGTTAAGTACTGTTAACTTAAAAAAACAATAAAATAAAAAATAGCAAATTTCGCTACCATGTTAAGCTTTTCAGGTTCATGCAATTTTCTACACACTTGAAAAAAGGAAACCTGGTTTAACAGTATCAACAATATATATATATATATATATATATATATATATATATATATATATATATATATATATATATATATATATATATATATATATATATATATATATATATATATATATATAATATATATATAATATATATATATATATATAATATCCTCAGGTGAGCAAAAGCTTACCAGTTTCTACCAGAGTTGGGGGATGACAGAATCAAGGCTCGATTAAATACCGACAAGTCCCGATACACGGCGTTTAAATGCGTGCAAGTCAAAGGAAGTTACGAATACAGATAAAGGGGGTGTTTTCCAGACTTTACCAGTAGAGTACAGGTATGATCGCGCATAGTGATTAAGTCTGGGGTCAGAGAATTGGGCAGAGAATGGATGAGACTGTGTATAAAGTAGTGTCGCACGAACCCTTCTCAATGAAGGAGGTAAGCGACGTGAGAGTTTAGAAAAGCAGTGTCCGTTGTAATAGCAGTAGTATAGAGAGAGTGACATAACAATTCGTCGGGTAGAAAGAGATTGGAGAGAGTTATTAAGAGAAAAGATTATATATACTCGTAGGCATTTATCAAATCAAAATTAAAATACGCCACCAGGAAGAGTTATTAGCCCTGTCAGCAGGTTCATTCGAGAATGAACCAAGGGTTTCACGGGCCGACGGCAAACATCCGCTGGCTGGCCAGGCCTACCGCGGATGCCGATTTTGATCCCACCAGAGCAAGCACGCATCTGGTGTACTTATTACGTATAAGTGGGCGGGGCTATGCGTAAGAGAAAACTGCTCAAATTTCTCTACTCCAACCCGACCTCAAACCTGAGTCTCTCGAGTGATAAGCGAGTATTCGATCGACTGATCTACGGAGCCGCTTTGTGTGTGTATATATATATATATATATATATATATATATATATATATATATATATATATATATATATATATATATATATATATATATATATATATATATATATATATATATATATATATATATATATTCTTTCTAGTTGAATCTGCACATTTGTAAAGGCAAAATTCCTGTACCAGACTACAATCTGGCTAATTCCTCCTAAAATTTTAAAAGTCACATACATAAATCTCATAACTGAGCAACAATAATTTCATCTCACAATCACAACCTCAAAGAAGTATATAAAATTTTTAACAATCTATAAACAACTGCAATTGCAGTTATGATAATTTCCAAATTTGATCCATCAATGAGTTAAAGTATGTTAATAACTCTAAAATGCGATGCATGCTCAAACAAAAACAAAAACAAAAACAAAAACAAAAAAAAAAAAACACCCTAATGAAGATCAAGAAACTGAGCTAGTGTGAAGAAATTTTGAAGAGGTTTCAGAACATCCCAACGTCTTAGATGCATGTTGTGTGAGAAATTTTTTGTCTTTCCAAGCGAGAAATGACGAGAAAAGGAAATACCAAAAGCATTATGAGAGAAATGCTCGAGTTGTGAGTCTTCAAAGATGTTGTTAAAGTTGTGCTTTAAATATTGTCAAGCAGGTATGCAAAGGAACAGTTCTCCGAGTCTTGAAAAATAATGGTCTTCTACGTCCTAATTAGAAATTCAAGAGAGATCAAAGATAAGTTACTGAATAGCCAACCTTCAAGCAGGAGCTTTTTCTAGTTGAAAATGACGCTTTTCAAAGCTAAAAGAGTAATGAAGAGTGAAATCGTCAACGTTGAGTGGATAAAGGGTGAAGTGAAATAGAGAATATTTTAATGAAATGTAGAAAAAGAGTTGGGAATAGGACACAACACTGGGAACTCCACCATTAATAGATTTAGGGTAAAAATGCTATAGAACGACAGGAAAGGAAATAGGAAGGAATGTTACAGAGAGAAGGATAAATACCACTGAAAGATTTTTTCCAAATTTTCCTGTTAAGGATGGATTCGAAAAATTTAAAAAGAATGGAATTTAAAGCAATAGGAAGATGGCTAAAGGGACGTTAGGAGCTCTCTATTTTGAGCACACGCTTCCAATATGAAGGAAAGGTCAAAGTGGGATGGTAGAGACGAAATAAATTACCAAGAAAGAATGCAAAATCTAAAACAGAAATTTTAAGAACCACTGGCGTGTGGGACGCCGTCGGGATCGTAAGCTCTTTTAGTGCTAAGCTCAGAGAGAGGAAAACAACATCTTTAAAAGAAATTACATTTTGCATAAATATATAAATAATAGGAAGGAGGTGTAGAAGGAATATATATATATATATATATATATATATATATATATATATATATATATATATATATATATATATATATATATATATATATATATATATATATATATATATATATATATATATATATATATATATATATATATATATATATATATATATATATATATATATATATATATATATATATATATATATATATATATATATATATATATATATATATATATATATATATATATATATATATATATATATATATATATATATATATATATATAATATATATTAAAATAAAATATATAATATATATATAAAAAAAAAAAAAAAAAAAAAAAAAAAAAAAAAAAAAAAAAAAAAAAATTATTTAATATATATATATATATATATATTATATATATATATATATATATATATATATATATATATATATAATATATATATATATATATATATATATATATATATATTGTTTTCACTGTTAGGATAATAACGTGTTGAAGTCGTGAGATGTGTATTAAGAATGATACATAATCATATATGGTATGACTTATAATAGAAGTTGATCATTTCTGTAACAAGTTGTGTTGGAAAATATTAAATATTATTTTCCATTGCATAAAGGAAATAAAGTAGTATCCGGATGAATAACCCTATTATCCAACTTGATAATAAAACCTTTTATTATATTAATGTGTTATAATTAACATTATGAACTTAAAAGAAAATATTTAATTAAAATTTTTAAAATTTATTTACCACAAAATCTTTTATTAAGAACCCCAAAAAATGATTCTTATTCTTTGTTTTGCCAAAATTTAAAAATAAAAATAAAAATTATTGAAGCTTACATATTAAAATTGCACTTTACAAATTTAAATAGAAATAATAATAAACAGAAAAAAATTAATATTTTGAAACTATTTTATGTCCATCAGGTTAATTAGAAAGCTTTGCTTTTGTGAGTAAATCTGAGGATGGTTTACATATTAAGTTTACTTGGCACAACTGTTTATACTTAAATGCAAAATTAAGATTTAATAATTAATATTATATTAAAGCAGTTTTTACATTTTTAACTTTTAACTAAAGAACAAATGTATCACTATATGAATATGATACATTGTAATAAATTTAATACGTATCACTATTTATTCTTTTCGTCATTTTAGGTGAATTTTAGTGTATAATTATTACTGTGATAAACATTGCTTAATTACATAGCGTGACCAATAATCTTTCCAAAAAATTCTGTTTGAAATAAATTTACATCATTCAAATATGTATTAAATCAAAAATGAATATTAACTATAAAAAAAAAAAATACGCCCTTACATTCCTTTTACTGTATTTTATTCTCATCATTTTTTAAAGTTTGATTAATAATTATTTAACTAAACCGATCATTCAACTTTTCAAGATGAAATAAAAACTACAGAATGATTACTTTTGTTTCTATTCAGTACAAGTTACGCAATTTTTGAAGATGGTTCGAATCTTTTAATAGAATTAAAATTCCCTTTACCAACTTCATTAGTAGCATTCATCTGACGATGTTTTAAGCCATTCAATTGAGACCAAGGTCTAAAATTTCAGTTAAGAAACTCTTAATAATCATGACAGTTTCTGTTATCACTGATTTTCTTTTATGTTTTCCAACTTTACAAACTCTTTCAAGGTTTTATTAAACTAAATTGCTAATTTTATATTCTATAATTTTCTTTTAATTTTACTTGATGACTACTTTGTGCTTTAAGACAAAAAAGAAGAAATATCAACTTTATTTTTTTAAATTATTTTAAGTCACTTTTTAACAAAATCAAAACTTGAAAGGGATTCAAAGTGAAATGAAAGCAAGGATACAATATCTTGAAAATAATTTCATATGCTATTTTCATTCATAAAAATTTAGCAAGTAATTACGATCAAATTGCCAAGATCAACGAAAATTAAAATGCCAAATATATTAAAAAAATTAGAAAAAAACAATTATATATATATATATATATATATATATATATATTATATATATATATATATATATATATATATATATATATATATATATATATATATATATATATATATATATATATATAAAGTTATGACCTCCATATTTTGTGTTTTAGCGAATTTGTGAAGCGAAATTCTTTATTATGTTCATTCACGAACACAAAGAACTAACTGATAATGAAATACTCCAGAAATTGTAATATGTTTTCCATCCATTCAATTCCTTCATCACTGACACAGATTAAAAATTTGACACCAAAATGTAATATTAGTAAACTGATGATATAATATGCAGTACAAAATGATGCTATCTCTGCTACGAATCTTT
>SEYY01000364.1:52500-82500 GCA_009176605.1 Armadillidium nasatum
ATTGGGGCCTAAACCAAGAGGTAAATTTTGCAAATGACAATCAGCAAATTAGATAGCTTCTCAATAGTATTTATGCAAATTTTTGGCGCACAAAAGCTATTAAAATCCCTCAATATATATATATATATATATATATATATATATATATATATATATATATATATATATATATATATATATATATATATATATATATATATATATATATATATATATATATATATATATATAATAAAATATAAAAAAAAAAAAAAAAAAAAAAAAAAAATATATAATATATATATATATATATATATATATATATATATATATATATATATATATATATATATATATATATATATATATATATATATATATATATATATATATATATGTTAGTTGTCATTTAAAACTCATTAAATAAGCTTAAAATTTAAAACGCATAGCTTATAATTTTGCACACATTATCCTAATAATAATAATAATAATAATAATTGTTTATTATTATTAATAGTAGTAGTAGTAGTAGCAGTGGTAGTAATAGTAGTAGTAGCAGTGGTAGTAATAATAGTAGTAGTAGTAGTAGTAGTGTTATTTTGAAAGCGAAAGATAATAAATATGAAATACATATAGCTTTGGCGTCCGATTTCGATCTAGGACGAAATGAATCGAAAAATCCCCCTTGAGGGTTGCTCGGGTCTCTGCGACTCGCAAATCCCGAAGGTGCCAAAGTAGAAGCAACGTGGCTGGAGTTCCCTTGTGGAGTCAAGCTGGATAAGTCATCGCCGGACTTGCGTCTTTGACGCAACTTAGCTGAAACGTTTCAAATTATTATTATTATTATTATTATTATTATTATTATTATTATTATTATTATTATTATTATTATTAACGAATAATATGATAGAGCTCTAAAAAATAATGGATTACTCATTAATTTTACTCCTGGAGACTGAAAAAGAAAAACGTCAATAAAGAAAAATAATTTCCCTCTTATTGAAAATTTTCAAACTTTAAAATATATTAGATTATTATTATTATTATTATTATTATTATTATTATTATTATTATTATTATTATTATTATTATTATTATTATTATTATTATTATTATTATTATTATTATTATTATTTCGATACAGTGGAAATGACGTCAGGTTTGGAACAAAAAAAGAGAATCACAGCTTATTTTAAACTGCCATTTATATGGTGAATTAATTCTACAGTCATTTTTCTAATTTAATCATTGAAACAGTGAATGAAGAAGGAAATTCTCTCCTTCCTGCTAATCGAAACATGGATACAGCAAGAAAGAGGAGATATCCAGTGCTTCCCCAAAGTAAAATATAGTACTTCCAAAGGAGAGATAGACAATGCTTCCCCAAAGTAAAATATAGTACTTCCAAAGGAGAGATAGACAGTGCTTCCCCAAAGTAAAATATAGTGCTTCCCATTCTCCCTAGATTTCAGAAATTCATTTAATGAAGCCCAAGCCTCTTTCCTTCTGAAAGTGATACTCTTAGAATCTGGTTTTTTAATATTCTTTAAACTAAGCTGCCAAATATATCCTTTAATAATAAAATAATGACTTTTTCAATAAATTACGACTTATAAAATAAGGCAAGATGTTGAAAAAGGTATAGTGAATCCATATCGGTCAAGCCGTTTCAATAACAGATAAAAAACAAAAATTGTCATTTAATTTACTTAACAGACTTTTCAACTTTTAAATCTGGTATCGGTATCGGTATCGGCTATTTTTAGCCGATACTGATACCGATACCTGAGCGTTCGATACCGATACCAAAAAATGTGCCGATACTGCCGATACAGATACTTCACTCCATCCCTAATATATATATATATATATATATATATATATATATATATATATATATATATATATATATATATATATATATATATATATATATATATATATATATATATATATATATATATATATATATATATATATATATATATATATATATATATATATATATATATATATATTAGGGGTGGAGCGATACCAAAATTTTTACCGAAACCGATACCTAAATATTTACCGGTACCGATATCCGATACCTGATATACCGATATACCGATACTTTATCCATTCATACACCAAAATTTTTACCGATACCGATACCTGAAAATATACCGATACTTACCGATACCGATACTTCACTCCATCCCTAATTAGTTTACCTATACTCATGCTCATACATAATTTATTTCATTTAAGCAAGTAAGACAATCATATATATATATATATATATATATATATATATATATATATATATATATATATATATATATATATATATATATATATATATATATATATATATATATATATATATATATATATATATATATATATATATATATATATATATATATATATATATATAAAGATGATTGTCTTACTTGCTTAAATGAAATAAATTATGTATGAGCATGAGTATACGTAAACTTGAGTGTTTAGCATCATTTACAGTTGATTAAAAGCAAATTATAATACAGTAAGAGTATTTAATTATCAAGTTGAAGAAAAATGTTTTTTTTTTGTTGGATAATTATTATTTCCATTTAAATCAAATATTTCTTGATTTTCTTCCAAAGTTTATGTCGAGGGAATTAATCAAAAAATTATTCCATTAAGTTTACCGGTAATATATCAACTTACAAAGAGAGATTTCTGTTTCAATAAGAAAGGATAAGATCCACAAGTTGATTTAAATTTTTTACCAAAATTTTCAACAACAATTAATTTCATTCCTATTAATCTTTTTATTTTAAGTACACCTACGTTGCCTGACTTCTAATTATTTTTCGTTAGAATTCATTCAACATAAGTATAGTCATTAGTTCTACTTCTTTGTTTCAAATTATTAATCATTTTTCCTGCAATATTTCATGAGAGACATCGCAGACCACAGAATGAATATAGCACTAGTAGTCGCTCATCTAGTTTATTTATAACAATTATTACATCATTAGAGTTTTAGAGTTAACACACAACTGGGAATGTTAAGTTAAAGAGGTAATAAAATATTTAAAAGACGACTATAAATAATATGAATATTCAAAAGTCGAAGAACGATTACATTGGAACAGAGACTGATTGATAGACCTCAATAAATCTCTTCATAAAAGATTAAGTTCATAAAAAAAATTACTAATAAATAAAATAATAATCCCTAATTTTAATTAAATAATTTCTTCGAGAATGACCTAGAAGGAATTTGACTACTTAAAAGTAATAAACCAAATATCAATTAAAAATAAACAAATGATTAAAGTTCATACATAAAATGCATAAATTGGAATTTCTCATCATAAGAAAAAGTCTAAAAAAAATGATAATTCTAATCTAAAGAAAATTGACAAGAAAACTTTTATCAAGACAACAAAAGAAAAAATCGTCATGCTTTTAAATCAAGCACAAAACTATTTTCTTTATATATATATATATATATATATATATATATATATATATATATATATATATATATATATATATATATATATATATATATATATATATATATATATATATATATATATATATATATATATATATACTATATATATATATATATATATGAATAATATAATAATAACAATAAAATTGAATGAAAATAGACCAGTTTAAAGTAGAAAATTTATTTTAAATCAATCTCAAAAAAATAATTGGAAAAAAACTACCATAAGATTACTAATATAAATATAAACTGTTTATATATATATATATATATATATATATATATATATATATATATATATATATATATATATATATATATATATATATATATATATATATATATATATATATATGATAGAGCTGTGCAATTATCGCACGTCTTCAGCACTTCCGCACTGTGCCGAAGTTAAATTTAGCGTCCGGAGGTGCCACAACCTCAGAAAGAAGATGTGGAAGTACGTCTGCAGAGATATGAAATGTTCCGAATACAAGTCTGCTGACTTTCAAAATAAAAACCAAAAAAATAAATTAAAACAGTTATGTCAAAGTAAAACTTTTTAAGCATGAAATTTGTTGAAAATAGCCAAAATATGTTAATTTTTCGTTAAATCTCCCAATCTTGAGAACAGCGAATGTGTGGAAATGCTGATGTTATAAAGCGCGTGACATTTATAATAACTTAATAGAATACTTTATCTATTGAAGTGTGATCAAAAGTTAGTGGGAAAAAGATTCAATGCCCCTAGAATTACACCTTGGAATTCCCTTTATGAAGCAATCAAGGTGCTACTCGAAGTTCTTAACTTCCAAATGGTCTACGTCTAAAACATCTGCAGTACCCAGGTCCAGTCAACATTCAATCATATGGACAAGGGTGTTATGTCGGAGTACCTAACTGTCATGAAGTCTATCATTACTAGGAAGACGCCTACATGGATGTACTTCTTAATCTTCGAGATATGCTCAAAACTAACCTAAAGTATACCAATACACTAGTGAATTACAGGCTGGATAATCTCTACAGCACAGAGGCAAAACCAAAAAGGTCCAAGCTCAGGTTGTCTGATTTGTTCAATACGATAGACTTGCTCAAGGCCAAAGCCACTTCCACACCAATTTAAGATCGGTTATGTTAACTACCTCTACTCCAGCTTAGATGAGGAAGGCGAGGTTCAAGCTTGCAGGAAGTAATACGAGAGCAGATCTGCAACGAGACCTGAAGTGACAGTGGAAGTGGTGATGAAAAGGTAGGAGATTTTTCATAGGTGATTAAATTACATATTCATTCTCTTAACTTCTCTAGGAATTGAAGCCTGGTATGCTGAGGAGGAAAGCATGAGCAAAATCCTCTAGCATGTCAAGTTCGAGTAGGCTTGTTTCTAAAGTATAATACCTCCATCAGGGTACTGCGACTATTGAAAGAATTTTCTCCATGGGGTCAGATACGAGTCCAAAAAGTCCAGTCTGACAACTGAAAACTTTGGGTCACTTATCTTTTTCAATGGGAATGAGAATCTCCTGAATTTAAAGAATGAAGAGGATGAACCTTAAAGTATTTATATATTTATGAAATTATATTTATTTTATTTATCAACTGATTGGCTAAATTTATTATTATACTATTTTTTTATTTTAGCAAAGACTGCAAAGTGCAATAATTAATTATTGTTAATTATTATATTAAGAAATTTCAATATATTTCAAAAAAATTAAAAAATATATAATATATATATATATATATATATATATATATATATATATATATATATATATATATATATATATATATATATATATATATATATATATATATATATATATATATATATATATATATATATATATATATATATATATATATATATATATATATATATATATATATATATATATATATATATATATATATATATATATATATATATATATGCTCTCTCGGAGCTTAACATTAAGAAGGCGTATGGTTCAGATGGTATCCTTTCTGTGGTTCTAAAAACTTTTGATTCTGAACTTGCATATTGCATTAACAAAATATTTCGTCTGTCTTTCTACTTCAACCTTCCCTTCTTGCTGGAAACGTGTGCTCATTCAGTCTGAGCCTAAGAAGGGGGAGCCCTCTCAACTCTCCGACTGTGCCATTTCTTTAACCTCAGTCGTTTCTAAAATTCACTAATTCTCTTCAAGGGCTTAACTCTCCGACTATCGTCCCATTTCTTCAACCTCCGTTGTTTCTAAAGTTCACAAATTCTCTCCATTCTCTTTCTGCCCATCGAATTGTTGTGTCAATATCTCTATACTATCGTTATTACAATGGACACTGCTCTTCTGAACTATCAAGCCGCATAACTCGTTCATTGAAAAAGGCACGTGGTACACCTATCTACACAGTCCTATCTTTCCTCTGTCAAGCTCTCTGACCCCAGACTTAACCGCTTCCTCAATCTTACATGTACGCTACTGGTAAAGTCTGGAACACACTCTCTTTATCTGTTTTACCAACTTCCTTTGACTTACACACTTTCAAGCGCCGTGCATTGGGGCACGTCGGAGTTTTACGACCAGATTCTGGTATTGCCCCAACTTTGGTAGAAATTAGTAGTCCTCTGGCCCTTGCCTACCAGAGGAGACATACAATAAATATATATATATATATATATATATATATATATATATATATATATATATATATATATATATATATATATATATATATATATATATATATATATATATATATATATATATATATATATATATACTAAGAAGGCTACGGTCCTGATGGTATTACTTCTGCAGTTTTCAAAACTTATGCTACTGAACCTGCACCCTTCCAAGGTAAACTATTTCGTCTCTGTTTTGTACTTCCACCTTCTCTTCTTGCTGGAAATGTGCACTCATTCAGCCTGTGCCGAAAAAGGGGACCCCATCTCAACCCTCTAACTATCGTTCTATTCACTAAACCTCCGTTCTTTCTAGTTTTCGAATTTATCTTTAACAGGAAGATTTAGAAACATCTCAATTCTTCTAATCTTATCTCTGATCGCCAGTAAGGTTTTCGGAAGGAATGCTCTACTGGTGGTCTTCTTTCCCTTCTATCTGACTCTTGGTCCTCCACTCTTCGGCATTTGGTGAATCTTTCGCTTTCGCGCTAGACATGTCGGAAGCCTTCGATAGAGTCTGGAACAAAATTTTGATTTCCAGAACTTTCACCTTTCGGAATCTATCCTGGTCTTCGTGGCATTCTTTCTGACTTCCTTTCAGGTCGTAGTATAACAGCTGTTCTTACTTTTAACCTGTTAATAGTGGTGTTCCTCACGTATCTGTCCTATCACCAACTCTTTTTCTGTTTTCCAGTTAATGATTTCCTCTCTATTACTTTTTCACCTATCTACTCCTATGTTGACAACTCCACTCTTTATTATTCCTACCAATTTGAAAGACTCTCCATTCTCAATAGCAGATAACTGATGAAAGAAGGGTAATATTGGAGCGACTAACCTTTGATCTTTCACGTATTTCAAACTGGGGCAGAGAAAACACGGTCTTTTTCAATACCTCAAAAACTCAATTCCTCCATCTATCCACTCGATACAACTTTCCATACAAGTATGACATCTCCAAAAACACAAAACTAAAAAATTCGTCTGTCCTTAATATTATCGGTGTATCTTTTATTCGTGATCTTTCTTGGAAGGATCACATTGCTTCTCTTTCTATATTAGCATCTAAGAGGATGGTTGTTCTGAGGAGCCTTCGTAATTTCTGCACGCCATCTCAGTTGCTTGCTCTTTATATGGGTGTTGTTTGCCCCTGTATGGAGTATATCTCACACAACTTGGGTGGTTCCACTTATACAATTCTCCTCGAAAAGGTGAAGCCCAGGTTTTTTTTCGATTGTCAATTTTTTTGCTCTCAATAACTTTTTCATTCTCTTTCTGCCCGTCGAATTGTTACGTCACTCTATACTATTGCAACGGATAACTGTTCTTCAGAGGTCTCCCGTCGCATACCATCTCTACTGAAGGCTCATGCAACACGCCCTTCTACATTCTCATACTTTTTCTCTGTCCACCTCTCAGGTCCCAGACTTAACAGCTATGCTCAATCTTTCATGTACTCTACTGGTAAAGTTTGGAACACCCTTACTTTATATATTTTTCCAGCTTCCTTTAACTTGTACATCTTCAAACGCCGTGTATCGTGATATGTCGGCCTTTAACTGGATTTGATTTTGACATTTTCCCAACTGTTCGAAATTAGTAGCCTCTGTCCTTTACCGACCAGAGGAGATATATTAAAGAAAAATTAAAACTACTACGGTCGATTTAATGTGCGGTGCCCAGCTCTTATATATATATATATATATATATATATATATATATATATATATATATATATATATATATATATATATATATATATATATATATATATATATATATATATATATATATATATATATATATATATATATATATATATATATATAATATATATAATAATAAATAATAATAAAAATATAAAAAAAAAAAAAATATAATATAATAATAATATAATAATAATAATTTTAAAAGGAAAAATAAAAATTAAAAGATCAAAGAAATGCTTTTAATTCTACAGTACTTCTATCTCAATTTATTCTTACCATACAAAAGACGTTCATAATATCCTTCATCTTTTACGGGAGCTTTAAAAAAACATTATTATTATTATTATTATTATTATTATTATTATTATTATTATTATTATTATTATTATAGATATAAAAGCCCATAGAAGCAGTCTCCTTTGCCAAAACACATACGCACACACAAAGGGGGCTCCATTACCGTTTGAGTTTATTCACATTAGAACAGATGGGACATAAACATGGGATGATGAATTTTATTATTATTATTATTATTATTATTATTATTATTATTATTATTATTATTATTATTATTATTATTATTATTATTATTATTTTAATAATTATTTTTATTATTATTATTAACAAATTTTTAGTGATGAGACATTCATAAGAAATATTACGAATCAGTAAGTTCATGACAAGCAATCTTAGATTCGCAATTTAAAAGAAAAGAAAAAAAAAAAACAAAAAAAAAAACAAACGAATTTCACAGTAGGAAAAGCGGAACTTTTTATTTGACTACATCAATTTTTTTTTTTTTTTTTTTTTTTTTTTTCACAGAATGCTTCATGATTAATTAATTATTTATGATACTTATAATAAAAAAATCATTTATAAATGTAAAAAAAAAAAAAAAAAAAAACCCTAATTGAATTCTTCTAAAGCATTCAATCAAATTAATCGACTTCAAAACAAAGTAACCCCCAAACAAGTAACACAAAATTTCAAAAGCAAAAAAATACAAATAATTAAAGTAAAAAATCAAAATCTCTCCTCAAGTCTATTTTTATTGACATTTTAAAAAGGTCTGAAATAATACAAGCCACTTAACGACCCTTTTTTCTCTCTACAAAAACTCTTTTCTCAATCGATTTTTTCGGTCTTCATCACGTAGCAACAAAAATATGACATTCAAAGGTTATTGTTCGCACTCTAACATTATTATTTGTCCGTCAAAATCGATATTTATATATATATATATATATATATATATATATATATATATATATATATATATATATATATATATATATATATATATATATATATATATATATATATATATATATATATATATATATATATATATATATATATATATATATATATATATATATATATATATATATATATATATATATATATATATATATATATATATATATATATATATATATATATATATATATATATATATATATATATATATATATATATATATATATATATATATATATATATATAGCGAAGTACCGAGACCAGTAATATGACATGTTCCTGAATTTTAACATTTTCATTTTCTTTTTTTTTTCTTTTTTTTTTTTTCAAGATTTTTACTAATCAATTGTTTACATGATACTTGTACAAATTTTTAATGCAAAGAACCGATGAGTGTAAGGGCATGTGCATATAGCTTGACTGCCACATGAAAATCCCTATTTTACTATACATACAAGTATATATAATAAAAGGACATCAAATAAAGTAAAAAACATTAGCTTAACACTATTCTCAATTAAAAAACAAAGAATTAGTGAGCAAATTTGCAGTAACATTTCACTGAAGACCGAAAATAGGACAAGCAATAAAGATATATTTTATAGTAAGCCTTATTGAACAATTATTATGGTATCTGATTGGAGTATTCCAGAAAGGGCTAATTACAGCAAATAAAGGGCAATCCCGTTTTAGTCTAGTCAATTCAGTTTGTTCTTCTCTATCTCGTTTATATACTTTGTAAACTAAACCAATCTTGATTCCAGGGCTGAGGCTAAAGACTGCCAAATAACACCTGCTGATTCGAATTGTCTTACTTTCATTGAATTTTCTTTTATTAATATATTAAATTCAGTGTTTAAATACTTTGATGTAGCAAGTATAAATAGTATAAGCTGTTGTTATATTTCTACTTCATCATGAAGTACTTTTTCCAAATGTCCTTGAATCTAAATGATATACCGTATATTTGTCTGACTCTCAAATCAGTATTTAACAAAGTCCTTGAATCTAAATGATATACCGTATATTTGTCTGACTCTCAAATCAGTATTTAACAAAGCTGTTAAATTAAGTTAAATAATGTTAAATAATGTTAAGTTAAATAATGAATTGAGATATTGTCATTGATACAGGAAGGGAATCTGTTTAAATAAAACCATGGTGTGAAGTTTTGTTTTGAATGTATAAGTCATATTGCATTTGGTTTTGTTTACACAGAATTATAAGATCAGCTTATTTTGAGATGACAATTTATTTAATTTATAAACACAATCTGTGAAGGCATCCATCTGAAAGCAATGTCACGTGATATTACAATAAGTGTTTGACATGATGAATTTTATCTATAAACATCCCCTGAATTATTTTAGGTTCTGTATTTTAAACCTGCAATACAATTATGAATTACC
Source organism: Armadillidium nasatum (assembly GCA_009176605.1). Classification (NCBI taxonomy): domain Eukaryota; kingdom Metazoa; phylum Arthropoda; class Malacostraca; order Isopoda; family Armadillidiidae; genus Armadillidium; species Armadillidium nasatum. The sequence goes on from SEYY01000364.1 coordinate 63,013, forward strand.
AAAGTTACAATTATAAATTAAGGAGCAACAACAAAGTATATTTGTGAGAACTATTATTTTTTTCAATTGAGCTATACAGGGAAAGTAAATGGATGTTGTAAAGAAAATTATAAATATAATGTGCCATAAAAAAACATTGCATGATCATATTATGATAGTCTTGCACTTGAAACATACAATTCGGTCGAGATATTTTCTTTTACTATTTATGGCATTATATCAATTTCAGCTTCTAAGAAGTCCACTTTTAAACAATGGAGAGCTCCAATAGTCAGTCTAATTCCCTAGAGATCAAGGTTTGTACATTTGCCTTTATAAGGAAGCAAAAAAAAAATTTTTTCGGAGTACAAGATAGTTTGATAAGCAATAAAGTTCTTGTATCTACTCCCCGATTTTCATTTCTCCAATAATTTTATGAGTATTGTAGGTTTCTTTGCCTTATCTTTAATACTTTAGTATTTACATTCCAAGTTAACTATGAAAAGAAATTTTTGTGAGGCCCTGTACTTTCTATACATGGTTACTTGAAGTCGGATCATTTAGACTTTAGAGGAGAGTTTGTGAAGACGTATCAAATGATTTTGTTAACTGAAATTTAAAGCAGTTTTCTTCTACTATACGCTAAAGAATAAAGTTTCCTAAATTTTTAAAAACCAATAGTAGGATATATATATATATATATATATATATATATATATATATATATATATATATATATATATATATATATATATATATATATATATATATATATATATATATATATATATATATATATATATATATATATATATATATATATATATATATATATATATACATATATTAGAGTATTAGAGAAAACTGTGTTAGTGGAGGCCATTCCACAAAAAGATAAATATTTCATTTTAGAAAATAAAAACTGAGAACGACACCTTAAGGAACAACATACTCCGTTCCAAGTTTTCAGTATAGTTTGCCCCAGTTGTATATGCATTTTCTTATTTAGTTCTAAATATATTTTCTTATTTAGTTCTAAATATATTTTCTTATTTAGTTTTAAATTCAAATAGAGAACAATAAGTTAAATTATTTAATCATTACTTAAATTTTTAGTTAACAATATTTAAAACATACGGAACTATTACAATTTGTGATTCAGATATTTAAAAATTATTATTATTATTATTATTATTATTATTATTATATATTTATTAATACTTTATATGTATTATATTTTATTAAATATATATTATATTATATTATATATATATATATATATATATATATATATATTATATATATATATATATATATATATATATATATATATATATATATAATATATATATATATATATATATATATATATATATATATATATAAGGAATTATATACATGACATTTTCTCATTTCAATAGAATTTATTTTAGTCAATTTTCAAAAGTCAGTTACAATTCCAATTGCTTTATCTACGTTAATAATAATAATAATAATAATAATAATAATAATAATAATAATAATAATAATAATAATAATAATAATAATAATAATAATAATAATAATAATAATAATAATAATAATAATAATAATAATAATAATAATAATAAAATGTTTGAATACAAGTTTCATATTACCTTCTTCCTCTCTTTCTTGTTTGAGTTTATTCCTTCTGGAATTGGCCATGCTCCAAGTTCCCGACCGAGGACGGTACGAAGAAGAAGACGATGACGCAGGAGGACTGAGTGGATCTCCGTCATCCTGCTGCTTGGATTTGTCAGGAAGCTGCTGGGAGTGATTTGATATACCGGCGGCTCCGGTACCAGATTGATTTTGTTCGATTCCAGGTGCGGTATCATTACTTTGGTAGGGCTTTGATCCGGCCGGATTCACTAATGTTACGTCCTGCAATAATAATAATAATAATAATAATAATAATAATAATAATAATAATAATAATAATAATAATAATAATAAGTAGCATAAATATGTTCTTTAACATTTGCTTTGGAGTCAAATATGGTTCATTTTTAGCTAAGAAGTCAGAATATATCTATATTCGTTTCTTTCTTTAGTTTACTTTGCAAAAAATAATTTTTAAAATACAATAATTGCTGTGAAAATTTATAACAGAAAAATGAAGTAACTTTAGCCATGCTGATTTCTTTAATAATTTAAAATCTGCTTATAAAGTTAAATTGAAATGAAATCAAAAAATATTTCAAAAAGTTATAAAACCAAATAATAAAAATACAGTGTAAGCCTACACGCAAACATTAAATTCCAATTCTTCTGACATAATACCATGTTTTACGTGTTTGAGAAGTATAGTTTAAATTGTTCAAAATTACTATTTAGGGGATTAAAGCTTTCGAAAATGAAAATTGCCGAACTACGATTTCAAAAAAATAAGAAAGAGGAATAGAAAATTTCAACAAAAAGATCTTGTTCTATAATAAAGTTATGATGAGAGATAGGAAGACCACGTTTCATTCGGTGTAGAACTTCACTCTTTGAGCTCCAAGTTTCAAAACAGTTTCAGGTGCTTTTGTTATGTGTTATAACCAAAGAGTGATAGGGAGAAAAAAAGAATTCCTATATTCAGATATTTATAAGACAGAATAAAACCAGACCTACAACAGCTTCCAAAACTTGAAAATAATCTAAATAACTGAACCATAAATGTAAATAGACATCACAATATTAAGTTCGAAACTTGGATAAAGGTTCTTTATGGGTTTTAGAGAGCGAAATATCAAGAACAACCTAAGCAAAGACATCATCGGGTATATAATTTGCTTTTGAATAATAATTCGAAACTTGATCACACATTTCACACGCACCCATGCATACTCCACCACTCAAACTGAGACTTTAAAGAAAGAATGAAAGAAAGAAAGAGAGAAGAAGGAGAAGAAGAAGAAGAAGAAGAAAAGATAGGAATGAACACCTAAATTAGGCAAATGGACAATTAAACCTACACAAACAAAAAAAATAAAAATAAAAATAAGAAAATGTTTCTGTTTAACAATTGTGCAATTTACTCAGGTGAATTTTTCGAACAATTTTCAAAACTTTCACTTCATGATTAATTTCGATTATATTTGTCTGTTAATTTGCAAAATGCATTATCAAACAAACAATCCAAAAATAACGACAAATGACGTCATTAATAATAATAATAATAATAATAATAATAATAATAATAATAATAATAATAATAATAATAATAATAATTAATAATAATATAATTTATTGTTATTATGATTATTTATTATTATTATTATTATTATTATTATTATTATTTAAATAATAATAAATATTATTATTATTATTATTATTATTATTATTATTATTATTATTATTATTATTATTATTATTAATTATTATAAAATTTTTTTGTCGTTTTTACTATATATTATATATATATATATATATATATATATATATATATATATATATATATATATATATATATATATATATATATATATATATATTATATATATATATATATATATATATATATATATATATATATATATATATATATATATTATATATATGGGAAGGGCCGGATATCAAATTAGTCGGATAACCGGATTCATGGTACCCAATTTGTACTATTTTGTCGTATATCCGGCTCGAATTGCCAGATAATTTTAAATAGTATATATATATATATATATATATATATATATATATATATATATATATATATATATATAATATATATAATAATAATAATAATAATAATAATAATAATAATAATAATGATGATGATGATGATGATGATGATGATGATGATGATGATGATGATGATGATGATGATGATGATGATGATGATGATGATGATGATGATGATATCAACAGTAATAATCATAAAAATAATTATAATAATAAAATAATAATAGTAATAACTAACAATAGTAAATTCAAAAATATCATTAATAAAAATAATAATGACAATATTTATAATCAAATGAATAGTAATAATACTAAGAATAAAAATAGACATATGGCTATATTCGAAACAATTATTGGTAGTAACAGAATTTGTGATTTTTGAGTTAGCGAGGGAATAAGAGGTTAGGTCGGGTACCTTCTTTAATATTTTGATACCAAGTGATTTTTAACATGTGTACGAAATATAGGAAGTGTTATTAATTCTTGTGTGTTTAGGAAGTTCATTTCATTTTTCAATGCCATTGTATGATATGGCTCTCCGATATTTAGTTAGTGTGCACTTTGTTTTCTTCAGTGTATGTGAGTCTGCATGCTGCGCAATTTTGGTTTACTTACATTTTGGTCATGCAGTATTAAATTTGTCAGCAATTCATTTGACATTCCGTTTATGACTGAAAATGTGGATACTCATTGTAAGAGGGAGCATATCTTGTAGTTTGAGGATGGATAATTTTTTGAAAAGTGGGCTTGTGAGTTCATAGTTAATTCTTTTTTGTATTTCCATTTTAATCGGGTTTTTACTGTTTGTGTGAGTTTGAACGTGTGTTTGTGTTGAATGGCGGGTTCGTGGGTTCGGAATCTGGCGGGTGCAGGTGGGGGTGGGCGCAGACATGGGTTTTCTACTGACTTCACTAACATCCATGGCCTTCATGCTAATCTTCGTATCTGTTGAGCATCACCTCTTTATCTCTCATCCTAACATTTTACTCATGTCTGAGACCCAATTATCCAGGGATTCATTCTCTAGTAACCATAATATCTCCAACTACAATTTATTTTACAATTGTTGTCTCAAACCCTATTCTCCAATATTGATCGCATGGGATCTTTTATATGAAGGTTTGTCAAATGTGTGGGCAAAAGAAGACATAAAACCTCATCTGAATGTTTATCAAACTACGACTGGACAACATGAGCTGGAAGAATAGGAACTTTACTATCTTGATAAAAGACCATACCTTCTAGAAAATTTATCTGCTTCGTCGGATGAACTTGATTACCCGTATAATTACTTAATTATCGTGCATGGACATAATTTGGCCTGCATAATACAATGACATAACTGATCAAACATGACGGAATCTCCTTCGTGTTTCACCTGTGGAATAAGGTAGTTCTAATCATATTCCTGGGATGTTGTCTTCCACAAGTAAACTCGCCTGGAGGTTGGGAATAGTGTGAAGATAGATTCATCTGACGAAAGGAATGTCTACCATTGTCCGGCAGTTCAATCAATACTTATGAATGCTGCCCCACTCTCTCTACTTTCTGACATTCATGTCGTTTACAAAAGGTTTGATGATTGCATCACACCAGTGAATATTAACCCACTTATTGTTTTCCTTCCTCAGTGTTTTTGTGATGACAGGGTTTACAAGACTGGTATTCAGCTTAGGAGTAATTTTTGCAGCTATATATTGTTTCTCATTTTTCCTCACAATCTTTCGCAATATTCTTCTGTCTCTGCCTGTCATAGAATTGCGACTACGTCCACGCTGGTGTTTATCTAATGTTTTTTTTTTTTTCGGAAGCCCCAAGATATTGGATATTGCATCTTTCAATCAACAAGTTTGCCTCATTGAAATTCAGCAAGCGTGTACATACCTCACTTGTACTTGAATAGAATGGTGAGAGCATATAACGCTTCCTGCCGACGTTATGGATTACTTCACACGTTACACATGAGCACCTGTGGTGCCTGTTCAACATCTGGGAGTTGATGTCTGTCGTATTTACCCAGTCTTTCTTTCAACTATTTACATATTTTGTTCAACCCTTGTGTGTGTGTGTGTTTGTATATATATATATATATATATATATATATATATATATATATATATATATATATATATATATATATATATATATATATATATATATATATATATATATATATATATATATATATATTTATATTATTTATTTTACATCTGGTGGGCCAAGGAGAGAGGCCTACCAAGTTTCTAAAAGAAGAAAGGAGCAAATCGAGATCCTGGTCAGATTAAAGGCCGACATGTCCCGAAACACGGCGTTTGAAGGTAAGTCATAGGAAATTGGGAAAATAGATGAAGGGAGAGTGTTCCAGACTTTACCAGTAGAATATATATAAGATTGAACATAGCGGCTAAGTCTGGGGACAAAGAAAGGATGAGACTGTGTAGAAAGACCTGTCGCACGAGCTCTTCCAAAGCAGGAGAAATGCGACGAGAGAGTTCGGAAGAGCAGTGTCCGTTGTAATAGCGATTAATCCTGAAGAAGTAATTTCTCTTTTAGCAAAAAGTTCAAGAAGAAAAGATTTCGACTTGTGTGTGAAATTTGTCCAGTCTTTGAAGTAAGCATATATATATATATATATATATATATATATATATATATATATATATATATATATATATATATATATATATATATATATATATATATATATATATATATATATATATATATATATATATATATATATATATATATATATATATATATGTGTACATCTGTGAGTAATATTTTATAAACCCTTTCCCCCCCCTCCCACAAAAAAATATATATTTTCATCATATATATATATATATATATATATATATATATATATATATATATATATATATATATATATATATATATATATATATATATATATATATATATATATATATATACGATAATTATCATCCAGATTGATTTGTGATTTACTAGAACCTGCTGAAGACGAAAAATTGCTTGCAAATAACTAGAATAGGCTCTAAATCGAGAGGAAGGATAATGGAGCTACTAAACTTCAAAACACCGAAAAAAAAATACTATTATTTATTTAGAAACTTCTTTTTAACTGTTCATTTTATACTTTAGTTGCTTTAATAACCATGGTTACTGGATATGAAAACTTACACAAATGGGCGGCACTGAACAGGAATGAAAAGACATTAAAGCTTAGATATAAAGAGGAGGGAAAAAAGGCACCAATACAATACAATACAATACAATATATATATATATATATATATATATATATATATATATATATATATATATATATATATATATATATATATATATATATATATATATATATATATATATATATATATATATATATATATATATATATATCAATTATCTTCTTTATAGTAATTGTTAAATTTAAAAATGGCAAACTAGAGTGAACAATTTATTATTTGCTGTTGCAGATATGTAAAAAGAATTTCATAAAACAGTTAACTAATTAATATATATTATTATTATTATTATTATTATTATTATTATTATTATTATTATTATTATTATTATTATTTTTATTTATTATTATTATTATTATTATTATTATTATTATTATTATTATTATTATTATTATTATTATTATTATTATTATTGCCTTAAAGCATGTGTCATTAAAGTCTAATAATATGTTGTCTTTTACTGCATTGTTGGCTAAATTGTTTATTATTAAATTAAGGTTCCCTACGAACAGACCTATTTCAACTATATATATATATATATATATATATATATATATATATATATATATATATATATATATATATATATATATATATATATATATATATAAACCGACCGGGGCCCCGGCCCCGGCCAACCCCGGCCAAAAATCAGGGAAAACCGGGGTTGCCGGCCGGGGTTAAAATGGCAAATTATACTTAAAAATTTTTTTTTTTTTTTTTTAAATTTTCAGCCGATTCTGCTAAAACTTTCAGTTATATAGATTTTTTACCGGTAAGAAAAGTCCATTTCTAGCGTTTTTCCGAGTCTATTACGGTTAAAAGTTTTTTTTTTTTTTATTTTTTTTTTTTTTGTTGAAATTTTACCCTTTTTTAATTGAATGGCGGTGCCAAACCACTTTTTAGAATGAGCTGAAAATTAGGACTATTTATTCAAAATTAAATGGGATACAAAAGTCTCTAATAGACTTTTGTTCCTAGAGTTATAGGAAAAATGTTATAAGCCAAAAACTGACCAACTATAGAAAAAAAAATTTTTTTGAACTAAAAAAATCCACCTTTTCAGACAAAAATTTTTTTTTAAAAAAATACAACTATGACATTTCCTATTTTTGGTGTGTATAGAGGAGGGGTGGGGCTACAAATTCCTCTATGTACTTTATTCGATGACATTCGTTGGTTTTGAGATATAGCCTTCAAAAAGGTCCATTTTTGGCCAAATTTCAAAAATTCCCAAAGTTTGAGAGGCTATATCTCGCTTCAAACAAAGAGCATTTAAATATGCACTAAATAAATATTGTTGCCCTGCCCTCTTCTAAACAATATTCACAAATTAAAAAAAATAGTAGGTAGCGTTTTTTATAAATAATTTTTTCCTCCAGAAGGGTACGATTTTTGCAAATTTTTTTTCAAGTAATTATATAACTTTTTTCTAGACGTGATATCAAAAACCTATTCCCACCAATGCAAGAAATTGGGGCAAAGGTATTCAGCTAAATTTTCAGCTCATGTGGACCAGTGGTTTGATCCAGTTATTCATTTTTTCAACTTTGTGTCCAAATAAGTTTCAAACCGTTATAGACTCAAAAAAATGCTCGAAATCAACTCAGAACTTCGGGAAAAAATTCACATACTTTGAAAATTTCAGCTCAATCAGTAAAATAATAAAAAAAAAAAATTCAAACAAAATATAAGAAAATTAAGATGTTTTTTCTTTTCTGTTTCTTTTGACCGCTCCTTTTCTGCTAGTGAATGTTCATCTTTGTTTTGATTTTAGATACTCCAAAAAGATTTGGTTGAAATTTTTTTACTTGTAGCACCCGGAGGTTCTCTTCTAATTTTCTGACTGCAGATGTTAACATTTAGCTATTTCGAGCTTATCCTGAAACATTGTAAAGTATTCAAATACTGCAGAAGCTGATCTTTTAGCCATATTGACTGAAAGTATAAACAAAATAATAATTTTTAAATAATGCAGCTAAATGATACAAGTTTGATACATGGCAATAAAATAACAATGATATGTATAAATACAGGTTAAATTGATAATTTTATATCTTACATTTTTTCAAACTTTACCTTAGGGTCTTACCTTACCTTACCTGTTGAATCACTATTATGAATTAGAATATTTTTTTTTTTAATCTTTGTACTTTTTTTAAACTTTAACTATACAAAACTGTAATTTTTTTTTTTTTTTTTTTTTTTTTTTTAGAGAAAATGCATATAATCATTAATTTAAGTGAATGTTGGCTATTCTACTCCTTCCTTACAATTAAATAAACCTAATATCTAATTTTCTTAACCTTAAATTTCAGTGCTTTTGACCTCTTTACAAATTTTAGGAAACCCCGGCCAGAACCCCGGCCCCGGCCCCGGCCAAATTTGGGTGACCCCGGCCCCGGCCCCGGCCAAATTCCAACCCCGGTCGGTCCCTATATATATATATATATATATATATATATATATATATATATTATATATATATATATATATATATATATATATATATATATATATATATATATATATATATATATATATATATATATATCAAGTTGTCTCGCTGCTAAGTTTGTTATTTTGTTACGTTATGATTGCTTAATTTACACCTCACTAATATTTATTTAATTTCGTAAAATTGTATCGATTGGTTAGGTGTTCTTAGATTTGTTTTGGATTATCTCAGATAGGAGCGATTTCCACAATAATAATAATAATAATAATAATAATAATAATAATAATAATAATAATAATAATAATAATAATAATATATAATAATAATAATAATATTTATAATAATGTCACTTTTTTGTTCACCATGTCCTGAATATTTCGGTCTGCTCCAACTCTGGCTCTCCGGTTAAATCATTTTAATTAAGGTAACCGGTTTCGGCTCTACAATTTTTTAACTTTTTAAATATTTTTACTCTGGATCGGGTCCAGCTCACGGAAGGTGCAGGGGATCCCCACAAGGGAAGCAGCAAATAAAAAAAATGATCCAAATCTATCTAGTTATAGTTTATCTAGTTATAAGAAAACCAGCAAATTTCTGCATTTCGACACTGCATGTTCCCCACTGTTTATCATATATATATATATATATATATATATATATATATATATATATATATATATATATATATATATATATATATATATATATATATATATATATATATATTCGCATATGTATTAAAATCATTTAACCTAAAACTATTTCGTATATGAGAAAGATCTGGGAAGCAATAAAAGGAATATGAAATTATACTGATAACAATAAATTTGATGCATTTCAAAAAGATAGAACTTAGTATATGAATTTCAAAAGATTTATTTTGTGTTTGGACAAAGTAAAAAATATTTCCAAAAATATTTACATGAGAAAGAAAATGTTTCATACACGTGCTTTTTCCTCTCTAAAAAGCATGATAGAATAATAAAACTTTTTTTTCCCCTCTTTTAATCTTCAAGGGCAACAACCTCACAAATATTTTGAACCGCACATCTCAGCCAAACAGCTCATAATGCGTAACTTCAGGTATAATAATAATAATAATAATAATAATAATAATAATAATAATAATAATAATAATAATAATAAAATAATAATAATAATAATAATAATAATGTAAAAATTTTAATAGCGATATAATAATTAATGAAGAAGTGTTATTTAAAGAAATAATGTTATCTTTATTTTATCTAAAATATATATATATATATATATATATATATATATATATATATATATATATATATATATATATATATATATATATATATATATATATATATATATATATATATATATATATATATATGAGAGAGAGAGATAATTATTCAAATGTAACAAAATTTCAATTATTACACAAATCTTCAAAAGAAATTCACAGTTAACTTTCTCCAGACTATTTTTGCAAACTTTGGAACAAAATAAATAAATAAATATGCAACAGTTACTCTTCCAATTAAAAAGTTAAATAAACTTTTTTAACTAGTGACAAAAAGAAATTTAATTTTAATGTCTACCCCTATTTATTATAATAAATATATAATTATCTTCATTTTTGGGGGAAGTATTGTATTAGGGAAGAGAGGAGCGGAATATTTGCAAGGATTTGGAGTATTAACTTGATCGTACAAACTATATTATTTTAATGGTCTTGTGTTCATGTTCACAGTAGACTGTGCGTGCGTGTGCTTGTGTGTGTGTTTGTAGGTGCGAGTGTGTGCGTGTGCTTGTGTGTGTGTGTTTGTTTGTGTGTGTGTATGTGTGTTTCCTGTCCAAAATATTCAAAAAACAAGAATTTATCGTACCATTTAACTATAATTATGGATAAAGCTAATATAAATATAATGGCTCGATTTAAACTTTCAAATACTGTGCCTCAATCAGGCCTTTAGCTTTCATTTCAGAGAAATCTAAAATTTATATTAAAATATTAAACTCCAATATTTCTTTGCAATAACTTAAACTTATTGAAATAATAAGATGTTGCCTTTACTTCCACAAATCTGAATAGAAGTTAATAACTTTTCTCTTGAAAGAAATTTGATTTCTGCAATTAATAACTAATGAATGGCCTTTGTAGCTAAAAGAACCTCTCTTAAGAATTTTGCGAACGCAAATATTTCCAATAATATTTACAGGTGAACTTTTGTAAGCAATGAGCATATTATTATTATTATTATTATTATTATTATTATTATTATTATTATTATTATTAGTAGTAGTAGTAGTAGTAGTAGTAGTAGTAGTAGTAGTAGTAATATTAATTCTTCCCCATGATAACACCATTGTCAAAAGTCTAGTAATTATCGTATTTTAAATATTTTCTCTCTCTCCAGCTCATTAAGTTATTACCAACTCTAATTCCACGTTGAGCCTATATAAAATATTTGCTCAAATTCTCTTCATCCACTGTAAATCTTTCACCAATTAAAAATATCATGCTTAAGTGGAAATATCAGATCTCACTCTCTCTTTTGACTATCTTCAAATTATTTGTTTTTCTTTTTTTTTTCTTAAATTTAATTAAAGCACTCAAACCCTTTCTTTCATTTCTAAAAATTTTCATTTGTCATTTGAATTTCAATATATTTCTCACTTTCTTCTTTAAATATTTAGTACACTAAATATATATTCTCTATTCGGAAATTTTTTAGAGACGGTAACTTGAATTTTTTTTTTCCTACTCAGCCAAAGTAAATGAAATGATATAATTTTTTTCCTTCAACGGTTAAATAACGAACGATAAATAATTTTGTTAAAAAAATAAAAAAAATTAAAAAATTAAAAAAAAATTAAAAAAATTTAAATCATAATTCACAAGGATTACTTACGTTCAATCAGAACATTAGATGAGCTCGAAGCCATGTTACTTATATATATATATATATATATATATATATATATATATATATATATATATATATATATATATATATATATATATATATATATATATATATATATATAGTGTGTGTGTGTGTGTGTGTGTGTGTGTGAAAATTTTATCACCACCACTCACGGGTCGGGGAGTACGGGGGCACATTCGTGTGCCATGTATAATAATATGCATGAATAATAAGAAGAATATTTCAAGAAAAGATTATTTTAACTTACATATTATTTCAGTACAGCAATGAAAACGTAAATGCATGGCACACGATCATTTGTCAACGGTGTGGGACCGTACCCCCACGACCCGTGAGTGATGGTGATAAAAATTTTTACATATGTTGATTCTCTGTCTCTGTCTCTGTCTCTGTCTCTCTCTCTCTCTCTCTCTCTATATATATATATATATATATATATATATATATATATATATATATATATATATATATATATATATATATATATATATATATATATATATATATATATATATATATATATATTAACTATTATTTCCATTTTTAGATTCAAGATCTTTTAAAATCTAGTCATAATAGCAACCAGGTCAAAATAGTTAAGGGCATAGTCTATGATCAAAGGACAGTTTCTCTTGTAGTAGCACAATGCATATTTTCAGCAGACGATCTTTTGACGCCATATTGAAAATAAATAAGGATATTTATTCGTTTCAAATTTTTTTTCCCTTACAAAATCATATGTCGTTCGTCGATTAATCGTAAAAAAAATAAAAAATAAAAAAAAATAAAAAAAAAATCAGATCATTTCGTTTTCGTACTTAGGCTGAGTAGAAAAAAATGCGATCTCGAGTCTTTTTAGAATTACTGTCTATAATTAGGTAGGAAGAATTTTCTAAAATATTACAAAATTAACATATTACAAGACAAAAGCTTTACAAAATCTAAGCTATTAAAACGATTGCAACACGAAGTTGATAAATATTCAGTAGAAGTAGATTCAATGTCCAGTACCGTGTACGAGTATAATAAGACGTGCAAATTTTTACAAACGTAACAAGAAAATTGTTATCGAATTCGTAATATCTATTTCAATGTTTGCATATCTTCCTAATAAGATACTGTACAAAGAAATAGAAAGAAAGAATTTGCAAATTGTTATTTGATCATTTTCAATTACTTTTTTTTAAATGTCAAATTTTAGATATTCGGTTCAAGCTTTCTTATGAAACTCTTGCGAAACTCAACAATTACTTCATACATAAAATTAAACGAAAATGAATCGAATAATTTTACATATTTAACGAAAAATAAATGACGCACTTAACCTAAATATTAATAAAATCATATATATATATATATATATATATATATATATATATATATATATATATATATATATATATATATATATATATATATATATATATATATATATATATATATATATATATATATATATATACAACATTAGATCTTTATTTTAATTTCAACTTTATTGAACACCACCTCTCTTTTTCTAGACCTTTTCAAATAGAGAGAGAGAGAGTAAAGAAAAGAAAGTGAAAGAAAAAACGAAGCGTAAACAATAAATAGAGAATAAGAAAAAGGGAGAAAGTCAGGAATAAAGAATGTACAGGTGAGAGGCTGTAAAATTATTATTCTTCAGGTTTATGCTTAGTGATACATATTGAGTCTAGAATGTGCAGGGAAACAGGATCAGAAGCCGAATCCAAAATAGAAAAATGCCGAGGAAGAGGGAAAGTATGGCAAGATAATGAAAAAGAACGAATATTTGACTGTGGAGGAGAAGAAATGGGAAGGGAAGTGCGGTGTGATAAACCTTGATGCTCAAAAATACGAGTTCTGAGGAGCCTGGAGGTTTCTCTGTACATTCTAGAGTCAATATATATCACTAAGCATAAACCTGAACTCAATAATAATTTTATAGTCTGTCCCTTGTACATTCTTCATTCCTGACTTTCTCACTTTTTCTTATTCTCTGTTTTTTCTTTATCTTTCTCTTATTTACTCTATCTCTCTATTTAATGTGTTAATATGGGGAGAGTATAATTAGTATATCGTCTATATACATAAACACATGCGGAAGGTAAACCAACTACATGTGCATAAATCTGAGAAAAGCACCCACTGAATTGAAATATTCCTCGATAAATGTGTTGTAGCTAAAACTACCAAAAGGAGTATTTATTGTGAAGTATTTCTTACTTTCCTCATCCAATGAAGATTATAAAACGTTTTTGCTAGGTCTAGTTTGGTAAAAATTTTGCTTCTTCAATTATGTTGGCTACGTCCTCGAGGTTTGGTAGCGCGTAACAATATCTAATTGAAATGAATTTAGTTACCTATGGTCTGCAACTACGCTCACTTCCGAGTTCCGTCTCGTCCTTTTTTAAAACATTTATGGGGGAATTCAACACGCTGTTGCTCTTTATCACTCCTGCTTCGAGCAACTTTTGAAGCTCTGCCTTCGTTTTTTTGGATAGACCAGCAGGGAGTCACCGTGCCTTAATATTAATGGGGCACCCTTTGACTTTAATTTGATAGGGAAAATTATTTATCCGCTCTTGCTGTTCGACCGTTTGCGAATTTTGGTCTGGAGAGACATTACATTTTTCATTCATCTTTTCACTCGTACAATCACTGTTGCCAAATTCCTTCATTTGCTAAATTTTTAATTTCAATTTTAATTTCAAGTTTAATAAGGGTTTTCAAATAAATGTTTAAAAGTATAAATATGCTAGAGAAGAGATAGGAAAGGGCGATTCGGAAAATTACAATATAATTTAAGAATACAAGTAGGAAGCTTACTAAGATTTCAATATTATTACGAGAGTTACCAATTAGTTTAATACTAAAACTTGTTTCTGCATCAATTGATATGTTTTCCCTAAAATTTAATAAAAAATTGTTACTACATGAAAATTTACACCTAAAATAGGCATCGGCACATTCGCCTTCAGCACTTCCACCTTTTAGAGACGCCTCACGCCAATTCCAACGCCTAACGTCTCTCTGCCATACACCTCTATGGGTGTGTTATTAGCAGCTAGTAAGTTCCTCACTATTTGACACCTTTTCTCCTTTGCACTCGCAGGAACCACGCATAAAACTAAACCACAATTAATAATAAACATCTTGACTATTACCTTGTCTTCTATCTTATTAAGAGGAATACTTTCTTTATTCATAAAGCTTTCCGTAGCATTTCCTATTGTGTTCTCAATGCCGCCTTTACCTCTAAAATGGGCGTGGCATTTTCCCCTTGACCTACTTGCCCTATTCAATTTGCAATGTTGAAATATTTCAGTCACCAAAATTTTCAATTACTTTGTAATTGCGCGGTTTATTAATTATAGGATTATGAATAGCTTTAATCACTTTTTTTTTTTTATTTCTAAAACTTAAGAGTAAAGTAAGTCAATTTGTCACATTTATCTAAATATTATTAAATCTTCCCTACTCCAGGATTCAAGCAATGTTAAAAAGTTCTAAATACAAGTTCTACAGTTTAATATGTTTAACACACGAGAGCTCATGTTGTATTGATAGGGTTATGCTCTTCGGAGTAAGACCCCATCCTATATATATATATATATATATATATATATATATATATATATATATATATATATATATATATATATATATATATATATATATATATATATATATATATATATATATATATATATATATATATATATATATATATATATATATATACTTTCATTTAATAGAGATCTCTCTCTATAATGAAAAATTTTGGTTCATACTACGACTCGTGAGTCGTGAAAACATGAATGATTCGAAAATCGCTCTGAAGGCCGTTTAGGCTTGTGAATATAGCCCTATCGTCAGGTTGCCAGATTTAGTAGTTAAATCTAGCTCCAGTAGATAGTGCGTATTATACTAATGCCTGTATATATATTTCTTTCTCACCATATCCTATATATATATATATATATATATATATATATATATATATATATATATATATATATATATATAATATATATATATATATATATATATATATATATATATATATATATATATATATATATATATATATATATATTATATATATATATATATATATATATATATATATATATAATATATATATATATATATATATATATATATATATATATATATATATATATATATATATATATATATATATATATATATATATATATATATATATATATATATATATATATATATATATATATATATATATATATATATATATATATATATATGTGTGTGTGTGATCTCACTAATTCTCTCCAGTTTCTTTCTGCCTATCGAATTCTTGCGTCACTCTCTCTCTACTATCGCTATTACAATAGACACTGCTCGTCTGATCTCTCGTCGCATACATCCTCCATTGAGAAGGCTCGTGCGACACGTATTTCTACACAGTCTCATCCTTCTCTATCCAACTCTAACCCCAGACAATCGCTATGCTCAATCTTACATGTACTCTACTGATAAAGTCTAGAACACACTCCCTTATTCTATTTCCCCAACTTCCTATGAATTGCACACCTTTAAACACCGTGTTTCGGGACATATCGCCCTTTAATTTGACTAACAGTGGTGGAAATTTTAGTAGGCCTCTGGCCTTTGCCCACCGGAGGTGAAATAATATATATATATATATATATATATATATATATATATATATATATATATATATATATATATATATATATATATATATATATATATATATATATATATATATATATATATATATATAATTAATTTAAAAAACGAAGACAATATTGTTTATATTCCGGTAGCATTAAAGCTCCAAAATGAAATATGCGGAAACTATTCCTATGCAGTTTACAAGAATAATTGTCTCGAACCCCAAATTTTACGCAAATCTCTTCTCGAGTCAGATTTTAAGAAATCAATTAAATGCGGTAAAACCTTCTCGAAATTGGCTCCAGTCACAAACAAGCAAACTGTGTGACCTCAAAAGTTTCCGCAGCACCTTTTTTGCCTCTTTCAACTCAAATTACCAAACACAGATTTTAACCTTGAATTTCAAACAAACACTATGTTTTCCAATCAATATTTTCATTAGCTATTATTATTATTATTATTATTATTATTATTATTATTATTATTATTATTATTATTATTATTATTATTATTATTATTATTATTATTATATATATATATATATATATATATATATATATATATATATATATATATATATATATATATATATATATATATATATATATATATATATATATATATATATATATATATATATATATATATATATATATATATATATATATATATATATATATATACGCAGAATAAAAAGTTGATTTCAACATCTTGACAAATTAAAATATTTCTTTTCTTGTAAATTATTTACTTTAAATTGACTTAGATAATTTTATTAAGGAAAAAAATGAAAATTTCAAGCAAAATATACACAAATATTGTTTCTAAAAAATTAAAAGAGGAAAACTTTTTAAGATAATAGCACGCCTCACGCCCACTTCTGAAATTAGCCTAAAGCTTCGCTCTCAAAACAAGTTTAATTAACAACTTATTCTGACTGCATAATCAATCCATTCGACCTTTTATGAAATCAAATAATTTTGCCAATTTGAACCGTTTTTGAAGCTAAATTATCCTCCTTGGTTTTTATTTTATTCTCTTGGAAGAGAAAAAAGCTTCACTTTAACACGAATTAAAGGATTTCACAAACTATCTATCAGTGAAGAAGAGCAAAAACAAAAACAAAAACTTTCTCAAAATGTGATAACCCTTTCTGAGAAAGCAGTCAACTTAGATAATATATTTGCCGTATTCAGTCATATTGTAATCAATCTAAAAATCTTCCATAAAAGTTATATATATATATATATATATATATATATATATATATATATATATAATATATATATATATATATATATATATATATATATATATATATATATATATATATATATATATATATATATATATATATATATATATATACACTCGACAAATATTAAGGCATCGCTGTATATATGGCATAATGAGACCATAACGTGGTTGAAATGCGCGTAACGTTGTCTTGATATATATATATATATATATATATATATATATATATATATATATATATATATATATATATATATATATATATATATATATATATATATATATATATATATATATATATATATATATATATATATATATATATATATATATAAATTATTTACCTATCAAAGATGTATCTCTAATGCGTACGGAAAATTTTGAAGAAATGATGAAAAAAATCATGAAAATGAAAAATTCACGGTGTGATATTAATAAACTACAAGAAATATCAAAACTTTTTATTAATAGTGGAACTAACTCCAACCGTTCTGGCATTAAAGAAACGATCCCGGTGATGGTGTCTTGCTGGAGTCCCACTTCTTCGTCAATGAGCCAGCCAAATTCCGGAATGTCGAAGAGAGCATATGCCGTCCCTCCAGGCAGACAAAATACTGCCCTTCAGGCCTCCACCAGTTTAGAGCGAACGATCCGTTCGCTCCAAGAGCTGGTGAGCTCTCGAAAGAGCATGTGACAGAGCTCTGACACGCCTTCCAAACATATTCATAATACGTTCAATGGGACTCTCACTTCCTTGAGGTATAGGTGAACCATCGCTGCAGTGTGTGGTTTTATATTTTCAAGGAGTAAATCGAAAGGCGAAAAGGCACTGCAGATTCCTGAAGGATGTTGTCCATATATCTTTCTGCCGTTAAAAGTTCAGTTTATACAACTCCGTGTGGGCCCTTTAAACTTGCTGCCATTCTGCCTGAATCAGAGGATTTACAACTAGAGGGGCAACTTTACCAATATTTTTTAAGCAACTTCCTGCCAAGGAAAATGCTTTTATATTTTAATTTTATTTCATCTTTCTGTTCGTATTATTTTGCATAAATAGTTATTTTTTGTATTTTAAAATACAAAAATTTCTTTTTTTGTAAATTGTTTATTTTTAATTGACTTAGATAACTTCATTAAATAATAGACTGTTTAGACAGTCTATTATTTAAGGGAAATGTTTAATTTAATAATTGGCTCATAAAGGAAAATCTGATTGGTAATCAATAAATTTTCTTCAATAGTGTGAAAGCACTGATCGCAAGTTCCT
>SEYY01000364.1:85000-90911 GCA_009176605.1 Armadillidium nasatum
ATATATATATATATATATATATATATATATATATATATATATTATATATATATATATATATATATATATATATATATATATATATTAAACGACGATAAATGTTTTTAAAAAATCTTGTCACAATAGAATTTATTATAATTGCAAATTGATTGCGAAATTTAAAGATGGTGAACTTGCTCCTTTTATAATAATATATAATAATAATAATAATAATAATAATAATAATAATAATAATAATAATAATAATAATAATAATAATAATAATAATAATAATAATAATAATAACCAAAGTTCACGAGCAAAATATAACGACTGTGGAGTGTATGGGCTCCTATTTTACAAACAATAAGGGGGAAAAATGAATGGCTGAAATTTGGTGAAAAGATATGACAGGGATGTCCATATCAATTCAAGCATTTAATTTAAATATAAAATAGCTAACATGAAAATTGAACAACAGAATCAACATTTATCAATTAAATATTCACCGAGTGCAACTCTGCAGAATATAAAATAATAGTTATATTTGGATAAATCACATTTAAGTTACAGTTAACTGTTTACATAACGACCAAGTCAATAACAAAATTATAAATGACTATTCATTCACAAAGTGGCATTTCCCAAGAACAAAAACATTCAATCAAAGCAATAAAACATTTGTTCAAGTGTAATCAATCACATCTTGGAAAATGAAGAACGAATCAAGTTGAAAAGATATATAGTTAAAAATGATCAAGTTCAGTCTTAAAAAAGTCCGAGAAAATCGTTTTTAAGATCAAAGAAAACAAAAATATTGCAATGAAAATTGTCAGTCGAAAAAATTTTGTTTTATCTTATCTCATCGTTTTTTCGCTTCGGTTTTACAATACGAAAATTTTAGGGTTTAAAGATCTTGAAAATTCTTCAAACGAGGTGTAAAACGAATCGTGCGTGTTCCATGAATCCTGATGCAGCAATCTTCTGTTTGCTACAAAGAAAATTGAAGAGAGAAATTCTATTTTTAATTTTCGATGCACTAATCTCGAATGATCACGTGATTTAGGCCAAAGCCTCCTTTTATAATAAATACCAATTGCAAACATTAATACTCAAGTAGATTTGCATACAAATTATTAAGGATAATTATTTTATCATTTTCGGGTTATTAATGTTTTAAATGAAGAAATTTAATTATTTTCAATCATTTGTACTTTAATCGATTTCAATTCTTTTAATCATAGTTGCTGCTGAAGTCTTTTAAAAATCTATGACTCATACGTTATCTTAGTTTCCTACTTATTACCTTTTTAATGTAAAGAGTAAACAGCTGGGGTGGCGCCAAAAAAAACCAGAATGGGCTTCAGAACACCCAACCTCTTAGAAGCTTGTTTAGAAAGAGAAATAATGTGATCTTTCCAAGAAAGATAACGAGAAAAAATAGAATTTCTGTCTTCAATTTTCTTTGTAGCAAACAGAATACAGCCGATACCAATTTTTTTTTTTTTTACTAAACTCATGAAGGTTGGAACAAGACTGAAAATATTCAATGATCATAAAATTTAAGTTTTCTTCTATCTGAAATACCTAGTTATTTTGAAGTCACATTGTTAAACAAAACTATTGAAAGGTGATATAGAGTTGGTGCCACCAAGACTTTGCATCCGACTTGACCTTGAGCAAGGCCTATTATATTCATTAATTTGTGCAACATTCCCGGTCTTCAATACAATTTCCATTTTGTTGAACACCACCTCTCTTCTTTTAGACCTAACCTCTTATTCTTAACAGAAACTCAGGTGCTTGAGTGTTTTCATAACAAACCATTTCCACTTACTGTATTCATCTTTAATTTTCAGCCAAAGGAGATTGTCATTCATATGTGCGCTACGATTTTCTTTACTCTCGTGTCTCTTCTCTGGATTATTCTTAATTTTCCACCCTGTGGCTAAAGCTATCTTACCATTCTACTTCTAAATTCATTTGTTATGTTCATTTTATCTCCAAATTTACTGACTATCCTAAATTCTTTGACTTTTTAAATACTAAAACAGAAAACATTTTCTCTTCTTCTCCTTTCTCAACAATTATCAGAAATTATCGTCTTGGAGATAAACCCAACATTCTAGACCTTTTTTAAAAATTGTAATCTTTCTCCTAATGCTGTCAAACTCTATCCTCCTCCGGGTTCTTCCGATCGCTTTCTTATCTCTGTATCCTCTTCTATCTTTTCAAGTCTTCCGCAAGAAAGACTCCCGAGGATTTCGAATAAACGTTAGTGATTTCGGTGCCCAAGATGATCAGACTTTCGGTCGTACTTTGATTTCTTGTGGATTGATTATCGCTTCCGTGGGAGGGGTCCTACAGAGTGTGCAAAGCTCATTATCAAGGTGATTCTCTACGGCATAGGAGACTAATTCTATAATCTTTCCCTTCTCATAAACATTCCAACCCTGGTTTAACTCTGTTTATTCTCGTGTTATTTACTGCAGGGATGCTGCCTTCAAGAATTACATTTGCTTTCAAACTTCAGAAAATCGTGCAATTTATATTTCATCCCGAAATCGTGCAAAATCTGTTTTTGTTCTTTGTAACATCAACAACTCATTTCTCAATACAAAATGCAATAATTTTTCTGGCTCCTCTTCCTCTCTTTCAGGCAGTTTTCAAAAAAATGTCGACTCAAACTTTGTCACTTACTCTTTCCCTCCAATAATATTTTCTTTTAGCACAATTGCCGTTTTACCTTCTTCAAAAACAACATTTTGCTCAAGACTTTAGACACTAATTCAAGTTTAGATGATTTCGGAGCTATATCTCCTCATTCAACACTATCCTCCCAACTCATTTATGTCTAAAATTGTAATTTGTTTTAAAGAAATCCATTTCTGCCCTCTCGTAGCTTTACACTAAGGTGTACGGTACTGGTACTGATGGTATCCCTCCTGTGGTTCCCAAAATTTGTCCTTTTTAGTTTCCACACTGCTTTGGCAAAATATTTCGTCTCTGACTTTCTACTTCAACTTTCCCTTCTATATGGAAACATACTCTCATTCAGCATGTGCCGAAAAGAGGGACCTCTACAACCCTTCAGCTACCGTCAAATTTCTTCAAACTTCGTTCTTTCTAAAGTTTCTTATTAAGAGTTGGAAAGATTTCAAATCTTCTAATCTTATCTTTGATCGTTTCTACTGATGGTTTTCTTTAATTTTTCTCCGACTTTTGGTCCTAAACTCTTCAGCATTCAGTAAATTTTTTAGTGTAACGCTAGACATATCGAAAGCTTTCGATATTGCACAAATCTTTGATTATTAAGCTTCCCTCTTTCGGAATTTATCCTCTCTGATTTTTTCCGATAGTTACAAAGTATTTGTTGTAAACTGCCGCATTTCTTCCTTTAAATTTATAAATAAAGGTGTTCTTCAGAGATCTATCCTAACTTCAACTCTCTCTCTCTCTCTCTCTCTCTCTCTCTCTCTCTCTCATCATATATATATATATAATATATATATATATATATATATATATATATATATATATATATATATATATATATATATATATATATATATATATATATATATATATATATATATATATATATATATATATATATATATATATATATATATATATATATATATATATATATATATATATATATATATATATATTATATATATATATATATATAATATATATATATATAATATATATATTATATATATATTATATATATTATTATATATATATATATATATATATATAATATATATTATATATATTATATATATATATATATATATATATATATATATATATATATATATATATATATATATATATATAATAATATACATAAGGGAAAATAATATACAGCAGTTTTTCCCACATCAAATTCTCTAATTATTATTCCACTTTTTCCCTTCTGACTAATAATAATAATATAATAATAATAATAATAATAATAATAATAATAATAATAATAATAATAATAATAATAAAATTGCATGTGACATTTTCTTCTTTCTTCATACCTCTCAAAGATTACGAAAGAGAAAAAAAAGAAGCACATGCACGAATTTATTAGTCACAGACGTGAACGTTTCACAAATAACCTTTCTGATATATATATATATATATATATATATATATATATATATATATATATATATATATATATATATATATATATATATATATATATATATATATATATATATATATATATATATTAGGGATGGCCTGGATATCCGACCTATCTGGTCTATTTTTGGTATCCAGCTATCCGTCCGGATGTTACTGAGGTTGACCTAAGCTTATCGAGTTTGAAAAAGCAAAAATTGTTGGTTCCTAGATGCCGAATCCCGTATCTTAAGTTATCAGCCCATTTTGTACTTACAGGAAAAATATCATTTGATAAACACCAGCGAGAACGTAAGTCTACATTGGGTCACAGAGACAGATGAGGATTGTGACGAAAAATAAGAAACAAAAGCTGCTAAAGTTATTTCTAAGTTGAATACCATTCTTGCAAAGCCTGTCAGCGCAAAAACATTGAGAAAGGAATTCAACAGACTGAATATATATATATCATGAGTGTTCTGTAATCGCCAAACTGTTTTCAAATAACATGAATACTTATAAGGATTGGACTGCCGAACAAAGGGAGACAATCCTTTCTTCTGATGAATCAATTTTTACACCATCCTAAGAATATGATCTGTATTATACCACAAGTAAAGCATGGAGGAGATTCTGTCATGGTTTGGGGACCCATATCATGGTGTACTGCAGATAAAATTATCACTATGAACGATAACATAACTGTCATGATTATGTGTGCATTTTGGTGACCAGGTTCATTAAATGGTGCAAAGATTGTTTCTTGAAAGTGACGTCATTTACCAAGATAATAAAGCCCCAATTCTTACAATTCATGTTATCCAATCGTGGTTTGATGAACATGCAGATGCCATTTGGGCTCATTTGGGCTTTACTCATTACGCTATATTAAGTAGACTTGGATTCGAATCCAAAAAAAGAATCAAAATCTACAAAGTCTGAATCTAGATTCGGAATCTAGGAAAATATAATAAGAAATATATATATATATATATATATATATATATATATATATATATATATATATATATATATATATATATATATATATATATATATATATATATATATATATATAGTAGTTTGAAACATTATATTTCGTAGCAGTTTTGATAATTACAAAATTATAAATTTATTAGTAACCTCGATTGCTGCTTTGTTTGAGGTTGTAGTTGTGGTAGCAGTTAGGATTATGATAGTGGTTATTCGAATGGCTACATTATTGGTTCCATGATGGTTCAAATTTTTTAAGTCTAACTGGTTTAAAGGACAAGAATTGTTCTTAGGTAAGGGCATTTCGTATATAAGTTTCGTACCCGAAAATAGAAAACTTTCAGTCACAAAAAATGGATGATAACGTTATGCATGAACCAAAATATAACCAATAAATATGTAAATTAATAATGAAATAGAAGCCTTTTATCTGCCTCCTAAAGTTAATCTTCAGTTTTTGTAAAATCAAAAAATAAGTTATTGTGACACGATGTTAACTGAATAATTTATTCTTTACACTTTGTATTTAAAAAAATAAAATAAAATTAAAAAAAAATGAGAAAGGATTCGTGGAAGATCAATAAAAATACTTGTTTATTTTTCAAGGGTAAATTAAAAAAAAAAAAAATAAAAAAAATAAATGAACACTAAGGCATCTATCTCCTTACGCAAAATAAGTTAAGTTGGGGGAAAAAAAACATGACAAAAATAAGAAAATAAGGAAGAAAGCTTCCGATACAACATCCCTCATTTTATATATATATATATATATATATATATATATATATATATATATATATATATATATATTTAT
>SEYY01000364.1:91011-111011 GCA_009176605.1 Armadillidium nasatum
TTTATATCGATATTTTTGTCAATATTTTTTTTAATTGATATTTCCTGCCTATAATAGCCCTAGGCTACTATGTTGTGCAAACGTTCTTGTGTACGTTAGGTCTCTTTTACGGCAAATTCTTGTGTAGGTTAGGCCTCTTTTTACGGCAATTTCGGTAGTTCAGGTTATGATAAGTCGAATTAGGTTCTGCTAGAAAAGTAAGTAATAATAATTGTGTATGTCTAGTAATAGTACCTCTGGCAACTCTCTTGTTTACGATAGGCTTCTCCGATATTTTCGATTTTCGATATTTTTTTCGAAACTCAGAAACAATCTACCTTTACCTATATATATATATATATATATATATATATATATATATATATATATATATATATATATATATATATATATATATATATATATATATATATATATATATATATATATATATATATATATATATATAGACTCCCAATTTTTTTTTCTACTTACCCTAACTACTTATTATATATATATATATATATATATATATATATATATATATATATATATATATATATATATATATATATATATATATATATATATATATATATATATATATATATATATATATATATATATATATATATATGACTTTATTCAAGATCAGTATCCTCAAATGTCGATATTTGTAAATATCGATATTTGATTTGATATATCGGGATCGCCCCTATCTCTTCGGTCTGCCTACCTGTCAATAATATATGTGTTATATGGCTGTAGTCATGATCTTACGGCAACAATTCAGCAAAAGGTTAGGCCTGTATACCACGGCAAAGCTGGTCGTCAGGTTAAATAGGTCGAAATGGGTTCATTAGAAAACTAAATAATAATAATAAAAATAAAAAAAAAAAAAAAAAAAAAAAAAAAAAAAAAAAAAAAAAAAAAAAAAAAAAAAAAAAAATAATATAATAATATATATTATATATATATATATATATATATATATATATATATATATATATATATATATATATATATATATATATATATATATATATATATATATAGGTAAAGGTGTAGATTGTTTCTGACTTTCGATTGTCCAAAAATATCGATAATCGAAAATATCGGAGAAGCCTAACGTAAACAAGAATGTTGCCAGAGGTACTATTACACTAGAAATACACACAATTATTATTATTTACTTTTCTAGCAGAACCTAATTCGACTTATCATAACCTGAACTACCGAAGATGCCGTAATTTAACCTAAATAATAAATAATTTTTTATTACCTTAGTTTATAACTAACCTAAATTTAAGGTATCTGAACTGAAAAGAACAAATTACACTTATTCGTTAGGTATAAAAGTATCGATTAAATAAAAATATCGATAAAAAAATATCGATAAAAAATATCGAATCAGAAACAATATAAAATATATATATATATATATATATATATATATATATATATATATATATATATATATATATATATATATATATATATATATATATATATATATATGAATTCAATTTAGCAACACTGTAAAAAAAAAAAAAAAAAAATCGTGAATGGACAATTTTTCTCAGAAAAGTACAAATGAATTTGCTGCAGATGAAATGGTACACCATATTGTAAAAAAAATACATTTTAATAATTTTTTTATTTTTTATTTAAGTTTTTCTTTTTTTCTTTACAAAATCCTTTTTGTTCGCTGATAAACCAAAAAAAAATCATATTACGATCATTTCCTCTATGTAGTTAGACTGAATAAAAAAATAAAAAATTTGTGAGTTCATTCTTAAAAATTACCAATATTTATTAAAATTATAAAGACAAAATACTAAAATGCCTGAAAAAATATATTTAAGAGTGGAATAGTAAATATCACCACCACTCATGTGTTGGAGGGTACAGGGGGCTCTGACCCCTGTAAGAAAATAATTGTGTGCCATGCATTTACATTTTCACTGGTGAATTACAATAATATTTAAGGTAAATTAAAAATTTCTTGATATATGCTTGTTATTATTAATACCTGTTAATAGATTCAAATGCATGGCACATGGACATTTGTTTATGGAGGGGCTCTGTCCTTATACTTCCTGACTCATGAGTAGTGATATTTACTTTTCCGTGCTTAAATATGCTGTTTTCATTCATTTTGGCATACTTTGTCTATATTTTCAATAAATATTCAATACTCACTGACCAATGAGTGGTGGTGATATTTATTTTTCTGCTTATAAATATGTTGTTTTTCATGCATTTCAGCATATTTTTATATTTTCAATTTAGTGAAAATACAAAGTGATTGTGATGGACTATATATATATATATATATATATATATATATATATATATATATATATATATATATATATATATATATATATATATATATATATATATATATATATATATATAGGGATGGTGCGATACCAAGACTTCCAAATATACCGATACCTAAAAATTCCCCGATACCTGAAAATATGCCGATACTTACCGATACCAATACTTTATCCATTCATATATATACCAAAATTTTTACCGATACCGATACAGATTCTAAGACTTTCAAATTCACCGATACCCGATATCTAAAAATATGCCGATACTTGCCGATACCGATACCGATACTTCACTCCATCCCTAATATATATATTATGGTACCAAATTGTTAATGTTAAAATGTGAAGACTGTTGTTATTTTTACAAAAAAATCAAAAACAATCATAGATTGTTTTTTAAAAAATTACCTTAAAAAATCAACTGATTTATATAATTTCTGATTTTAATTGTCATCCCTGTGTTATATAGATTATTTATTTTTCCCCTACTTAAAATTATAGAGGATATTTAATACATAGGCTATACAGTTATATTGTGAACACAAAACTACCATTGTACAAGTTCAGATATTTAAGGTAATTATAACCAAATTTTAAAAATCTTGTACCAAAAATAGGGAAAATTAAAAAATCCTAACATATTATAGTGTAATTTAATAGATCAAGCAAAGATTAAAGTAATCAGGTTTAACATAGTGTAGCCTTTTATTATTCTTAATGGTTGTAATTAAAATAGTCTATTAAAATTTTCATGAAAAACACTTCATCACATTTTGTGCCTCTTAAAGGTTGGCACTATTACATTTATTCAATTAATAGGAAAAATATACTGCTTTGTGAATGACAGTAAGGGTTATATAGAATTATACAGAACAAGAGAATGTTGAATCAGTGTAGGTTATTCCATAAAAAGATCATAGCCTTTCATTTTAGGAAAGGACTGAGGCTACTTACTATCTTGAAGGACTTTTGCATTCCTTTTCAATAGTATTTGAAATAGTTTCATCTACTTGTATGTTGTCTTGTTAATTGAATGGTTTAAAGATTGGCAGTGCTATTTTAATTCATTTCCAAAATATTACATGCAAGATTATGGACATTATTAAATTCACAGTTCACTTTGATTTATAAATTTAAAAATTATTAAAATATATTATTTACTTTGGCTGTAAGATATGGCATATTACAGTGTGATTTATATAAATGCTGATAACTGATTAAAAATATATAGAGACCACTAATGGAAGGTTTATAAATTTAGACCTATTGCCAGAGAATTGCCAAAGAACTTTATCTTTATAATCTGAAGGAAATATATGAGCATTTAGTGCTTCCAAGTTACATAAAAAAATGAAATAACTTTTAATTTGAATGTGCATTAATAACAGAGTTTTATGATGATATTTTAGGTTTGTATTATAATAAAAAAGAAAATATATATTTAGAACTTTACAAATTAATGACTATTGAATACTTAAAGCATTTTAATTTATATGCTGTTGAAGCAGTAGACATTAATTGTGTGTGTATCTCAGCTTATATTATCAATATTGATGAATTAGGTTTGTATAAGTGTTATGAAGGAAATGCAAATTGTCATCTTATAACCTAAAAGTATTTGCCAGCTAAATGCAAAAGTGAAGAAAATATTTTGGAAAGAGAACAATCTGTTTATTCTGATGCAAGGTACAATTATACTATGATACAATATACAGTTTTGTATGAATATATAGGTGTGTGTGTATTAACTTATTTTACATTGATTTGCATACAATTTTAGAGCTTAAATTACAAAGAGTAATACTTTTTATGACATATGTTTAAAGAAAAACTTTCATAGCATAGTTACATGCACATCTTTATAAAAAATTCATTAGGGATTGACAGAAAAATATTTGATGATGGAGTATTGACAGGAGACATAGTGTCATAAATAAGAAAATTAAAATAGAATACACATTGAGTATGTGTTGGGGTTGAATAATTATATATATATATATATATATATATATATATATATATATATATATATATATATATATATATATATATATATATATATATATATATATATATATATATATATATATATATATATATATATATATATATATATATATATATATATATATATAACTTTCTGAGACACTATATCCATAAGTCAGCTATTAAATTATTTTTATTATTATTATACCCTTTCTCTATTTTTTATATACCAACCCTACAAAGAATAGTTGTTAGAGAAAGCAATTTATTTATATTTGATCTTTCTTTAGCAGCAGTTCCTGGATCCGCAAATTCACTTCCTGATTTGGCATCATAACAAATAAATTTAACAGTTCTCAGGCTGTTACCATGTCAGATGAAACCACCATTATAAGAAGCATTTTCACAAAAGTTAAAAAATCACTCTGTAAGTATTTTATTATAAGTCAATTTAAATAAGGGGTTCAGAAGTAAACGGTTGTAAGGGACAAAATGTACTCTGAGAGAAATGAAAATGGATGACTTTCAGATTCGAAATTATTATAAATTAAAAATACAACATGCACACAACACATATCGCCTGAACCATGTATAAATTTGTTAACCTATAGACACTTTGATGCATCATTCAACATGTCCCAATTTTTAAATTTCTTCACTTACTCCCCTTTGCTTCTGATCTCCCTTAATTTTAATGTTAGTTTATTTACAGTATTTACTAAAGTATATTATTTTAAGTTATGAAAATTCGAAAGTTCCTCATGAATTTCATCTTATATCCTAAGATTTTATTCATAATAAGCAGGAAGTTCCAAAATTCTATGCTAACCTTATAATGATACTGATGCATAAAATCTAAAAATTGTTTAATTAAATTGTTTACCTTTAATGTTTCTTAATTATTTACTCTTAAATTAAATTTAATAATCGTTTGTTTCAGGTTTCCAAAATCTAGTGAATATACTACTATTACAAAAAAATGTCTTCTTAGTAATATTCATCGTTAGCAAACAATTTTGAGACAGAAGTTGCTGAGGTTAGTAATGTTGGTTTTACTATTGTAAAGACAATTTTAACCATGGTAATGAAATAGTAGATGGGTGCAATACCAAAAGTTTTGATATATATATATATATATATATATATATATATATATATATATATATATATATATATATATATATATATATATATATATAGCAAGAGTGTTATTTTTCCTCCCTAATTGTAGACCTAGAATAGGTACATAGTTCATTACTTTGTAACTGTTTTGTTTATTAGTCCTTTTTTGTCTATTTTTTTTGTGTGTGTGTTTTCATGTCTACTCATTCATTCTCTAGTCTCCTGTCCAATCTCTACATTTCTCTCTGATGTCACTCAACAGTGTTGAAGAGAGAGATGGAGCAATAGAGATTTTTTTTAAGTGAAAGTGTTGTAAAAATATTTTGGATGGAGTTGAGTCAAAAGAAATTAATTTTAAAAGAGGGTAAAGCCTGGAACTAAATAATTTTAAAATGATGGATTGTGGGCCAAACAGTTTTAAAATTGTAGAGCTAAAGCTGGGTACTTTGAAAAAAAAAAAAAAAAAAAAAAAAAAAAAAATATATATATATATATATATATATATATATATATATATATATATATATATATATATATATATATATATATATATATATATATATATATATATATATATATATATATATATATATATATATATATATATATATATATATATATATATATATATATATATATATATATATATATATATATATATATATATATATATATATATATATATAGTGCGTGTGTGTAAGTTCAGTTTTATGAGTTGGAGCAACAATTACTTTAAACCCTAAATGACATACTGTATAATAAATCCATTTCTATTTGCAAGTTGTATGAATAATTATATCATAATTCCAGAATATTGCTAATTTTTAGGAGTAAACAATTCTTCAATTCGGGAACATGCTGAGTTTTTGAAGCTCCAGTGCAAAACGGTGCGTCCAAATTTTGAATGACTGTCTCAGTATCTGATAGATGACAGAAAATTGTTGTTGATTACTCTCCTGTAGCAGAAATCACTGAAACTTGTCCTTGGGTGAAAGTTGAAAATGAGGTAGGTAACTCTAGATTTTCATAGTTTCTTTAAACATATTAGACCAGAATTTTTAATCATTTTTCTTTCATTTTTTGAAAATACAAATTCGTTTAAGGTGATAATTTATTTTAAATGATAAAGCAAGCTGTAAAAGTAAAAGTAAACGAGTTACATAACTCCCTTTTAAAGACACAAATTAAGTTTGGTTATAAAATATTAGCATTAATTAAACATGATCATAGGATACTTCACTATTTTTATGTAGTTTTTATTAATAGTTATTTCAGGAACTTACTCGAATTTCCAATATTAAAATTGTTGAAGATATTCTGAGAGAGTCTAATAAAGTTGTCGAAGCCTCTGAAGTCAGTGCAACATATAAATATGTTTCAAGACATTCTGGAACTGTGAAAGATGTAATCGAAAAGTTTGAAGAAATTCGTGATGCCGAAAAGAAAGATGATAATTGAATGAGAAAATAGAAGACTTTGTCAGTCCATCTGTAAGTTTTATTTTCCCATAACTTTTAATTAATAAAACTTTATGCATATAAAGTAGTAACTTCTTTTTGGTATTTGATATTTTTCATATATGTCATTACCAGAACCTTAAAATGATTTGAAATTATTGAGAAATAAAATTTCAACTGGCTTGACATCCGAGTTTATTAATAAATTGTACACATCTAGCAGTGACATTTAAAATGCATGTAAAATTAAAATTTCATTTTCATTTTTGGGTTATTTTTTATTTATTTATATATCTATCAGAAAGAGAAAATATTTATCATAATGTAATACTATTTTTTGTAATGTTAAAATTGAATCCTCCTTAGCTTTATGCAGTTTCACAATTTAGGTTGTAATTTTTTTTCTGGTGTGAAGGTAGGCTCATTACTTCCATAGAAAAGGAGCTTATGATTATGCATTTGTTGATCCTAATTGTTATTGATATATCGTTTAAACAAAATGTCATATGTATCAGATTATGGTGCTAAAGAACATAATGAAGTAAAATGAACTTTCGAAAAAATAGATAAATAAAAAAATAACGATAAAAATAAAGCCCACTGGTGAAGAAATGAGTCTCCTTTCTTTCCACGTTTTTGGTTTTATGGTTTCTAACAGTCTAGTAATGGAGGAAACATTAGGTTTTTTAATGTTATGTATGTTTTATATGTCTTTGGAAAATGATGTTTAAAAGTTTTGTACATTATTATTCGCCAATAATGGACTTATATATCCTCTATTCAATAGTAATAACGGCAAAGCAAGATGTATTGAGGGTTCTTGTTTTTCAAATTATTACATTACCATTCATTTATTTTTTCAGAATGACATGTAGGGATATTGCAAGAAGAGGAGGGAACATTTTCAGATGCTGAAAATTTTTTTTTTGTGAAACTTGAAGAGAAACGCATTTCAGGCACTTCATTTTCTAAACGTTTATTATATCTAATTATATTTTTAGCCTTGCATATACAAAAACGAATCAGAAATTTTTGTAATACATTTATAAATTTTTTTAAAAATTTCCAATTAAAATTGGTATTAAATTTACATATTAGTTTGAATGGATTGATGATAAAATAAAATATTAGTTTTTCTCCAAAGTTAACTGTCTTAATTTTTTTTTTTTTTTATTTTGGGTGAAAATTCTTGAACTTTTATTTTATTTACTTAATTAAAAAAAAAAAATTTTTTTTAAGTTAGTGAATAACAGAATTTATTTTTTTCCTCTATACATTATAAAAATTTCAATAAAGAAATTTTCGATATATTTTTATAATTAAAATGAACATTATTTTCTTTTTTCTTTTTAATTATAAAAAAAAGAAAATTATTTTCTTCACATTGTTGAAAATTATTATCTTTACTTATAATAGTAAAACTCAATAAATTTTTTTTATAAGGCTGTATTTATATTTTTTATCAATGATTATATATATATATATATATATATATATATATATATATATATATATATATATATATATATATATATATATATATATATATATATATATATATATATATATATATATATATATATATATATATATATACCACTCTAAAAGAAGAGTTTAGGGTGCTCAAAACCCGGTGTCAAAATTGAGTATTCAAAGTCTTCATTCAGAAGAGTTTCGTTTCTTAAATATGACAAGTTTAACTGCTCTGGAAAAAACTGCTCAGTTGAGAAAAATTTCTTTTCATTTTGATTTTTAGAAAGTCTTCATTTTAAAAAGTTAGCACCCTCAATTTTGACACCGGTTTTGAGCACCCTAAACTCTTCTTTTAGAGCGGTTTTTCTTTTGTGTGTATATATATATATATATATATATATATATATATATATTATATATATATATATATATATATAATCAAAATGCTACTTACTGAATTTTTTATATTACCAAAATCACTTAATACTAGAATGACAGATTTAAATGAGTCTCTTCGTTTGTAGACTATTTCAGTTGAATCTATGGCATCCACAGAAAATGATTTGCTAGCAAAATGCATTAGTATGCTGAAACCTTTTGAAGATAGAACAAATAAGTTAAGTGATATATCTTCATCTATATCTGAAGAGAAGGAAGTAATGAAAATAAAAGAAACTCTCTTGGAAAAAATTACAATGAGGTTTGGAAGATAACGATTTATATGCCACAGCTACAATAGTGGACACTAGAATAAAGCAAAACTTTTTACTCATCAAACTCTGATAGAAAAATAATATAATTTCGATTGGACAAAAATGAGGAGACATTCAATGTACAAAGATGACACAATCTAAATCTAAAACAGAAGAAACCTTCTTACCTTTAAAAAAAAAAAAAAAAAAAAAAAAAAATCCTTCAATCTGCACCAACATAACTTATCAGAAGCCATAGTGATTACGAATAGAAATGCGTATCTCATGAAATTTCAAAAAGAAAGATGTATTTAGTTGAAAATAGAATACCTCTGGAGGATAAACCACTTCAATGGTTGGAAAACTATATGAATAAGTATCCTAATATGGCTATATTAGCAAGGTCATATCTTACTTGCTCCCTCTCAAGTGTTGAAAGCGAGTACCTTTATAACAGTGCTGGTCTTATTTTTTATTAAAAAGGCTCCAAGCTTGCAGTGAAACGAGCAGAAAAGTAATTGTTCATCAAATATAACTTACCAATATAAGGAATTAAATACTAAAGTTTTAAAAATTACTTCCAAAGGGCGTTGGTTGGGAAAAGAGGTTGGTGGGACGTACTGTAAGAGTAGGTCCACGCCGCGTTTCTGGAAACGTAGTTAATTCTATGGCCAAACCCTTATAAGATATAATACTGCTGCAATATTGGACAGTTAACTTACAGACATCTAATATTTATGTTGAAGATAGAATAAGAAGAATGGGTTTCAGAATATTCGTATTCGTAAATATATATAAAAAAATATTCGTATTTGTATTCGCGAATATAAAAAATTCATATTCGTTCCTCCTCTAATATATATATATATATATATATATATATATATATATATATATATATATATATATATATATATATATATATATATATATATATATATATATATATATATATATATATACTATATATATATATATATATATAGATATATGTGATATATTTTGATATTTTAGAATTTAGCTCCATTCGTTATACCCACCAAATTATTATTATTATTATTATTATTATTATTATTATTATTATTATTATTATTATTATTATTATTATTATTATTATTATTATTATTATTATTGGCCCTATCGAAGTTGGCGAGAAATTTTAGTTTAAGAAAATTCTTCATTTTTCTTCGACGAATGTTTTCATTATTTAAAAAAAAAAAAAAAAAAAAAAAAAACACACACACACACTAAATAATTTGAATATATAAAACCATAGGGTCCGGTAAACATGATGGAAGACTTATTCTATTCTATTTCTCACTCTCGATATTAAATGTGAAATAATAATTATTATTATTATTATTATTATTATTATTATTATTATTATTATTATTTTAGATAACGATAAAGTCAACTGGACTCAGCCCGTGAGTGGTGATATATATATATATATATATATATATATATATATATATATATATATATATATATATATATATATATATATATATATATATATATATATATATATATATAGAGGTTGGAGAGAGAGAGAGAGAGAGAGAGAGAGAGAGAGAGAGAGAGAGAGAGAGAGAGCCGTGGAGTTAACAAATAAATGTTATTGTTATAAAATACGTATCATATTTGTAATGATAAATAAGAAAAAAGGAAGTTGGATGACGAGGATGTAGTTGGAGGCAGCAAAAATTTTACCGAGTTCGAAACCCTCACCAAAAACTACTCTATCTCTACAACCCTTATTACTTTAGAAATAAAATCAAAACTTTTAAAAATATCAGAGAAGGTTTTATAAATATTCCAATCGTTAAGGATTATAATATATTACGTAACATAGAACGTGCGCCAAAAATAACTCAAAAAATCTTTATTAAAAGCAAGGAGCCTCTCCCCCGACAAGAAAAAAAAAATATGATTTTCAAATATAAAAATCAACACGTTCAGCATTTTTAATGAAACAGTAAGAGTACCATACAATCCCTCTTTAACGAGTACATTGGTTAAAGTCTTTTTAGAATAACCGTACCGCATAAAAAGATGATGTAAAAATAAAAAAAATAAATAAAAAAAATAAAAAAATAAAAAAAATAAAAAAAAAAAAATATTAAAAGGTGCCAACTATTTTATGTCATTTAAATGATTATAATATATTCGTTGTTGGCGGCAGCATGTCTGGCACAGTCAGCGGTGTTAGGTCAGAGCCACCCTAATACAATAATAGGTTCAAAAGTCTTTAACGTCACATGTTAAATAAACCAATAAAAAAATAAGGAAAATTTTTTTACGTAATTATCGTCTGTTGCGAAGCGAGATTTCACACTTTTGTAAATGCTCTATACAATGAATACATTGATAAATACAATCAGACAAACACACACACACACTTACATAATATATATATATATATATATATATATATATATATATATATATATATATATATATATATATATATATATATATATATATATATATATATATATATATATATATATATATATATAATATATATATATAATTTTATCTCGCTCTCTGTTTCTACATTGCATTATTGTTTTAAAATCTAATCCCTCATTTCATATATAGTGTAGTTGGTTCTGGGCTTCAAATTTCGATTTACCAGTCGAGTCGTCCCAATCATAAAATTGAACATTTAACGTCTTTCTTTCCACCAATTAAAAACACCTCTAAATGTTTCCTTTCTCTCTTTTGACTGATCTCCCGTCTTTACTGCGGACAACATAATCATATTGGAAATAATATTAACAATTAAAATAATCTAAAATAAACTCGTTTCACTACGATTTTTGGGCTGTGTTTTGGCCACAAAGTTACTGCAGATGTATACGGGTTTTATCAACCCTTGGACCATTTTGATATCTGAGAGGGAAGAAGGCTTCATTTGCACCCATTTTTAGATAATGTCGAGTTCAGTGATAAAAGATATGTAACTGTTCAACACGAAGTGACGTCAATATATATATATATATATATATATATATATATATATATATATATATATATATATATATATATATATATATATATATATATATATATATATATATATATATATATATATATGTTATCAATGTCACTCACCCCAGTTGCTTCCTCTCTATAGGGGAGTTGTTCGGCCCTGTATGAAGTATGCTTCACACATACAGCTTTCCTTGAGGTGGGGTCTAGGGTTTTTCGTCTCATCAACTCTCCTGCTCTTACTAACTCTCTTCAATCCCTTTCTGCCCGTCAAATTGTTGCTCACTCTCTCTTTACTATCGTTATTACAACGGACACTGCTCTTCTGAACTCTCTCGTCGCAAGCTCGTGAGACACGCCTTTCTACACAGTCTCATCCTTTCTCTGTCAAACTCTCCAACCCTAGACTTAACTGCTCAATCTTACATATACTCTACTGGTAAAGTCTGGAACACACTCCCTTTATCTGCTTTCCCAACTTCCTTTGACTTGCATACTTTCAAGAGCCGTGTATATGGACATGTCGGCCTACTTCAACCAAGATAGGATTTTTCCCAACTCCGGTGGAGTTTGGTGGGCCTCCGGCCTTTGCCCACCGGAGGATATATATATATATATATATATATATATATATATATATATATATATATATATATATATATATATATATATATATATATATATATATATATATATATATATATATATATATATATATATATATAATATATTCTAATGGTATACACTAAAAGATGAAAGGCCTAACTAGTCGCAATGTATCACATTTGAAGTACAGCATCTTCAAAGGCATTTTGTGTGAAAATAAAATACCTCTCTAGACCTATGTGATGCTTATTTTACTTTTTTTTACAGTTAGCTCCTTTTCTGGGGCATTCTCTACCCAATATGTTTTTAAAGTTGAATTTAATTTTTATCACCAAAAACATATATGATAAAGAGCATAAAATAAAATTATATAGAAATAGTGAGTGATTTAGGATATATAGAGGAAAAGAGAAACGGATGTTAATGCATTTGAAAACAGATCAATTCTAATAATGATGAAATACTAAAAAACAAAATCAACAACAACAACAACATTAATAATAATAATAATAATAACAATAATTATTAATAATATTATTATTATTAATATTATTATTATTAAGAATTTCGGAACAAAAATGAAGATATTAACAAATTACTAACAATTATTTTAATAAAAAAAATAATAATTATTATTATTATTATTATTATTATAATGGATTCAATATACATCTCCTTAATAGCCTCTTTTCAGAGAAGTGAACAACTACCATATTATTTTTATTGTATTTAGTAGTATTGAAAATACAGTAATATTGTAAACTTATAAATGTACTTGTAAATATCTGAATAAAATTGTATAATTGTGAAATTGGGATTATTATTATTATTATTATTATTATTATTATTATTATTATTATTATTATTATTATTATTATTATTATTATTATTGGAAATTTGTTTCAGATGAAAAGCGGATTTAGCGCGAGAGAGCCAAAGTATTAACAAATTTTATGTAAACATATTTATTCAAACAAAAACTTGATAGGACAAACAAAGCAAACCAGATGGGTTTTTTACTTGGCTCGCTGCCTCCTCCTTTTTTTTCACCACACTGCACACGCGTGCGCACAACTCTCTCTCTCTCTCTCTCTCTCTATATATATATATATATATATATATATATATATATATATATATATATATATATATATATATATATATATATATATATATATATATATATAGCGAAAATATATTTTCCTGGTATTGAAAAATTGAAGAAGCTTAAAAACTTAATTTCTTAAACAGTTTTAAATCCGAACTTTGTAAACACTTCTCCAAACGTTTTCTTACTCTACGCCCATATGAGTGTGTGTGTATATATATATATATATATATATATATATATATATATATATATATATATATATATATATATATATATATATATATATAACCTTCAGTTGAAAAAGAATTTGAAGCCTACATGAAGCCCACCATATGTGGAAGAAACAAAATTCTGTCTAGAAATAAAATGTTCTCTAAGAAATAATTAACATAGCTGTTAGGCCTAGGGTCGAAGAATACGTGGAATGAGAATGGATAAGAGTTAAATTATGGAAAGAATAATCATAAGCTGCCCTCAAACTCAGAAAGGCTGCAGAAACCGTTGTAATTATGCCTATCAGTAGTATATTCAATGGGTTGAACCCACCAAAATGGTGTCAGGAAAGAGCGTGAGGTTAATTTGAGCGGAGTGATTTGCATGACAAATCAAAAACCCGTTTGGCTTAGGTTGCCAGATTTTTAAATCTGGCCTCTGCCGAAAGCGCAACCTATACTACTACTCCTATCATCACTAGTAATGAAACAAATCGTAAAGAAGAGGTTAATGGGTAAGATGATATAGCGGACTCCACCCTTTCAAGAAGCGTAGAACAAATAGAACGTTAGATATCTGAAATAAACTTCGTCTTAAGTTAAAATTACATATAATACAGTTCAAGCTACTGAAATGATAACCCCTTGGCCTTAGTGACTGACGTACACGGTACAGACTCTGTACTGTGTACAAGTCCTGTCAACTTGTCAAGTCATATTATAATTTCATTGTTTAATCACCTAATTATAATATTAGCTTGATATAATGATATGAGAATTTTATTGCTTAATCAGCTAATATTCATTATTATATTCAATGCAGCAGTACCCAATATGATAATTTAAAGTTTCTCTAATTTTATAACTGAGGTTTTTCCCAGGTTCTCCCAGTATTACCAACAAGCCTTTTTCCTAGTTTTCCCAGGTGAAAAAAAACTACCCTTGACCACCATATATATATATATATATATATATATATATATATATATATATATATATATATATATATATATATATATATATATATATATATATATATATATATATATATATGGACCAACCGGGGCCCCCGGCCCCGGCTAAAAATCAGGGAAGACCGGGGCTTTGCCTGCTGGGGTTAAAATGGCAAATTATACTTTATATTGATGGATTAATTCAAACAAAATATAAGAAAATTAAGATTTTTCTTGTTTTTTCAATATTTTATTTTTCTTTTCTGTTTCTTTTAACCGGTCCTCTTCTACTAGTGAATGTTCATCTTTGTGCTTCGATTTTAGATGCCCTCCTAAAGATTTGGTTCAAAATTTTTTACTTGGGCACCCGGAGATCGTCTTCTAATTTCCTTACTGCACATTTACATTTAGCTATTTCGAGCCTATCCTGAAACATTGTAAAGTACTCCCATACTGCTGAAGCTAATCTTTTAGCCATAGTAACTGAAAGTATAAACAAAATAATAATTTTCAAATAATGTAGCTAAATGATAGCAATAAAATAACAATGATATGTATAAATACAGGTTATATTGATAATTTTATATCATACATTTTTACAAACTTTAGCTTAAGGTCTTACCTAGGTAAACCTGTTGAATCACTAATGTCAATTAGAAAAAAAATTTCAAAAATTTTTGTACTTTTTTTAAACTTTTATTATACAAAATCAATAATTTTCAGAATTTTTTTTAGTGAAAATGCATATAATGATTAATTTAAGGAAATGTTCGCTATTCTACTCCTTCCTTATAATTAAATAAATCTCAATTAAAATTATATCCATTTTTCTTTACCTAAAATTTCAGTGCTTTTGACATCTTTACAAATTTTATATATATATATATATATATATATATATATATATATATATATATATATATATATATATATATATATATATATATATATATATATATATATATATATATATATATATATATATATATATATAAAATAAAAAAAAAAAAAACTGTTTTTATCATTAAATGAAATTATGAAACAGTAGAAAACAAATTTACCATAATTTGCCTTATTTTACAAACCCTTATTTTATAAGTGACGGATGCAGCTGAGGAGGATAGGACAAAATCGTTAGTCACGGATGTGACATAAATTACTAGTTCCAATAGTTTAATATCAATATACTCTGTTCCGATAATCTTTAGTAGGTCAATATATATATATATATATATATATATATATATATATATATATATATATATATATATATATATATATATATATATATATATATATATATATATATATATATATATATATATATATATATATATATATATATATATATATATATATATATATATGGTATCGATATCTTTTTCTATCCATTAGCTAATGAAACCAAAGCACGCTTGCATATGACAACCTACTTTCATTCATATATTATTACATGTTCATTTTTTAATATTTTAATATTTTGTTGAGTTCGATTTTCCAATATTCTTTTCAATGTATTTTAAAGCATTGAAGTTTAAAGCCACGAAAGAGAAAATTTAGAATTTCCGCTTTTAATTAGAGCGAAACACCAGACAAGCGACCTCTGCTACAAAAACATCTAAGAATTTTTTTTTTTTTTATAATTCTAGGAATTATAAATATGAACATATGTTACAATTTTCATTTATATTTATTTCAAAATTGTTTCCTTTAAAATACATTCCTAAACTGAAAGAAAACGATTTTTTCATTGGTTACTTTTATTTATTTATTTATTTATTTACTATATATATATATATATATATATATATATATATATATATATATATATATATATATATATATATATATATATATATATATATATATATATATATATATATATATATATATATA
Organism: Armadillidium nasatum; assembly: GCA_009176605.1. Taxonomy (NCBI): domain Eukaryota; kingdom Metazoa; phylum Arthropoda; class Malacostraca; order Isopoda; family Armadillidiidae; genus Armadillidium; species Armadillidium nasatum. The sequence continues at coordinate 107,841 of SEYY01000364.1, forward strand.
TATATATATATATATATATATATATATATATATACACATCACCTCTACTCACGGGCAAAGCACTATTAAAGGAGCTGGTGTTAGAGAAACATGAAAGAATTTTTTTTTAAAAAATAATAAATTAAAAAAAAAATTTTTTTTCACAAGTTACATCTAACGCAAATTTCTTAGGCGTTGGCTTTAAAGAAATTGAGATCAAATTCGGAAGGAAACAGAAGATGGGAGAAAGTTCCACACAAAATTTATGTGCAGACAATGCACCCCTTGTGCTACGAGGACGTTGTAAAGGTGGAGGTATACAAGTGGTCAGTTCCCTCAAGCATTTGCCACTGTAGTACCTATAGAAAAGAGACAAGGCACCAATGTCACGTCGCAAAGATAAAAGATCAAATGAATCAGAAAGTGCTGAACAATTTATGTCTTTTTTTTTAGCCTTTGACTCGACCTATCCAAAAGACGGGTGAAACCTGAGCCATCCCAGATATGAGAGCAGTACTTCATACAAGGGGGCGGATGAGGACCTTATATAATTGGAGTAACTGCGAAGAAGAAAAATATTCTCGATCTAAACAGAACTCCCAACTTCTTTGAGGCCGCACTAGAAACCATTGTGATGTGAGGTTTCCAAATCATTTTTTGTTTATGTGAAGGTCAAGGATGCGTATATTGTCAACAGGAGAGACGGGAAAACCATCGAAAGAAATAGAAAAGTTAGGAGGTGTATTTGAGAGGGAGATTTCGAGAAGTTTGAGTTTTTAAAGATTTGAATTTCATAAGGTTGAGACTGCCCCACTGGGAAATTCTATCCAGATCAGTAAGAATGGAATCGGAAAGATGAAGACGTGAGGCAACTCTAGAAGCAAAGGAGGGAGCAGATTCGAAATAAGTAGCAGAATATAGGGATAAAATAAGGATCCCACACACATTTCAGACGGTCCTAACCAGTTCTTGAACACACTTGATTTATGCTTCACCAATACCCCTCCTAGATATAAATACACCATTTTCCCTCTAACCATAATCTTATAATCTTACTTATAATGCTTTCTCTCCAGCAGCTCCACCATGCACTAAACGTACGTTCTGGCACTTTAATCGGGATAATTGGGGGGCAATGAGTCGCTTCTTTGCTAACTAGCTTTGGAATGAATCCAGCTTTGGCTCGAGAGACGTTTCGGTCTCTGTTGAAAAAATGGGGGCTCTAATCGTCGATAGAATTAGGTTCATTCCTTCTTCAATTAAATCTTTTTCTCCCCAAAATCCATGATTCGATGGCAATTGTTGTCTTGCCCTTCGGGAGAGAGACAATGCTTATCGTGAATGGAAAAACTCTTTCTCCTATTACTCTTGCTAATTTTCATTTAGCTCGGAATCGTTGCATTATGTTTTTCGACGAATTAAGCGTAGTTTCACTAAAAGGAAATGCGTTGATCTCCATGGTTCTCCTACTGATAAAAGTTTCTGATCTCTTGTCAAAAATATCTTTAAAAACTTCTGTAAATCAGCCTTTTCAACTCTTATTCGCTCTGATAGTTCTGTAGCTAATATTTCCTCTGAAAAAGTTAATTTCTTCGACCTCCTATTTCCCTCTAATTCCACCCTGCTCGAATTAGGCTTCCCTCCTCCTATTCCTGCTCCTTTCAGGCGTCCGATGTCTCTACCAGTGATCGGGTGCATAACATCCTGAAATCTATTTAGGTTAGGAAGGCCAGTGGCTCGGGTGGCATTCCCTCTCGTGTTCTGAGAGACTGTGCTTCCGAGTTAGCGCCTGTCATCGTTCAGCTCTAATCTCTATGCCTTAATACTAATACTTTTCCCCAGTGCTGGAAGCGTGCATATGTTCAGCCGATCCCGAAAAAAGGTAGCCACTCTGATCCTTCCAACTATCGACCTATAGCTCTCACTTGTGTTCTGTCGAAAATTTTGGAAATTCTCCTCAACTCTCATATTCTGGATCATTTGGAGTGTCATTATCTACTCTTAGATCATCATCTTCGATGGCCTTCGACGCTCGAGGTCAACTGGTAACATACTTTCTTTCTTTCTGTAGGTCTTCTGCCCTTAGGGGCTTCGGGAGGTCTTGTGTGGTGATCCAGATGATATGATATTCTTCCCCGTGTTTTAAGAAAATATATTTCTAAACTGGCATCTCTCCTTGTTTGACTCCACTCTCTTCGTCGTTAAAGACGTGTGAATGTTCAGTCGGTTCCGAAAAAGGGATAGCCGTTTTACTCCCTCTAGCTATCCCCTTATTATTTTTCTTTGTATTTTCTATATTTTAATATATATATATATATATATATATATATATATATATATATATATATATATATATATATATATATATATATATATATATATATATATATATATATATATATATATATCCTGAATAAATTGGATTCTTTTTCTCTTCTCTCCGTTCATCAGTATGGTTTTCAAAGCCCAGGGTCAACTGATTATTTATTTTATTATAATGCTGAACTATAGTTTTCTGGCCTTACGAATCATATAGAGTCTTGTGTGGTGTCGCTTGGCATATTCAAGTCTTGTGATCGGGTATTTTCTAACTCCCTTCCTTCACTTTGCTCAGTCATGACTACTTTTCCCTCAAATCGTTCTATTTCCATGGAGTGACTTCTTTCTTCCTTGTTAATTGCAGTGTTCCTCGGAGTTCTGTTCAATCTCCTCTTCTCCCACTCTAATTCTAAGTTTTATTAACGACCTCATCATATGATGTTTTACATACATCTATTCTTATGAAAATAACTCAACTTTCCATTCTTGTATTTACTTCAAATCTAATTCCTCTTTCGCATCTAGAATTGCTTGTTGTCTTCGACACTTCAATTCAACTATGAATAATCTAGATAAGATTCTCCAGTGGAGTATTCCGAACCTACTGAACTTTAACTCTTTAAAAATGCAACATTTGCACATCTCCCTCTTAAATACACATACCAACTTTCCTACCTATTTCAAAAACTCTACCGTCTCACCTAAATTAGTGACTACCTACCAACTTTAACAAATGGTCGTGGTAATATTAATATTAGGGTCAAATTTTAAAGTAAATAGCAAAAAGAGATACTTTTGAAAATAACTTAAACCTTTTAAAGAAAAATATAAAAAATAATAAAATATTAAATAAGAAAAAAATAATATATATAT